>JAHQIW010000069.1:0-55102 GCA_019055375.1 Parelaphostrongylus tenuis | reverse complement strand
TATTGGTAGCCATTCGAAAAGCTTAGAGTTTTAGCTAGCGCCGTGTGTGCCCGTTTTTGAGGCCCTTTTAGAAGGCTGTAAAATTCAAAATGAAATTATGTTCTACATCGGCCGCGCAGAAAACTATTACTTCGCTGAAAGGAATGGCGCTTGAACGTCTAGAGAAAACCATTTAGAATCAGATTCAGACGTTTAATCTGGAGTTGCGTTCAAATCGGATAAACAATTCCTACGTAACAAAAATTGCATTTTGCGTATGGCCGTCAAAGAGTCAATCGATCGATGGCCACATTAAATCGGCTTTATCCACCTTGCGGTCCCCCACTCCCCAACAGACACTCCTCGTGGAATAGCCAAAATACTTATGTTTGCATATGTGGATTTGATCTCATATTCGCTGCTGCACTGCAGAGAAATGATCTTTCCAGAAAATTAGCATAGTTTTGGAATCTCCATATCTTACGTTATAGAATAATTACCAATAGTCCCAAAAAAAAGGTTTTGTATGTTTTCCTTTCATCAAAGCGTTAAGAAAAGAATTTTCAAAAAAGCCGATTACTAACACTCCTATGGAAAGATCTTGTCCAGCGGAAGGAATCAGTTTTTGATTCCGTGCCGTCTAACGGAAAAAGTGCCTAATTCTCATTCTGAAAGAGATTAAGTGATGAGGTGAGCGACTTCCTGCTCTAAATGTGACGATCTCATGGAAGTTAAGCTATTCCAAGCACTCCCGCGACTCTTAATTCGAAAGTCGTTAACTACGGGAGTTCCGCCATTGAAAGAAACAAGGAGAATGCTGTGACAAATCACTTGTCGCTCGGCAAATCAACTAAACAACACGGTTCTGCTAGAATGAAGAAGAGCTCCAACAAGGAACAGCTTATTCAGTATTAATCATCAACCATAGACAATCTATGACAGAAGCCATAATTTTACAGCGTCAACGGAGCTCTCGATTTGACATCCGTAAAACTGATAAAACCGTATTTTTATGTTGCGAGTAACACAAATCTTGCTTACGAAGTGGCGATGAGGGGAATTTCGAACTGCTTACACTACTCGAATTACCACTGCGAATTGGCTCATACAACGAAGAAAATGTTTTCCAGGGCAACCTTTATTTTGCTCAAATAGCAGTTTTTAGGAAAAGGTTTAAAAAAAGTCGATGTCTAAGCCATCCTTTGTTGTCACCAATTTTGTGAACTGAAGAACGAGTTGTACCCTAAATGTTTACCTGCCAGTCTTGTTATGAGTAAAAAGCGTGTGCGTGCTTGAAGCTCAAAATCATTTTCGCTAATATTGCACAGAAACGCGGTCTTTTCAGAAAAACAAACATAGTGTCGAAATTGTCGAAACTTACGCTATCGATTGGTTGAAGGAGGTTTGAAGGAGGAGCCTAAAAGTAAAATATAAAAGTCGACTTTGCGTGAAACACGAGTGTATGAAACACAAATTAATGTTCTCTGCTGCAGCGACGTAATGAAGACTATTCAAAAAGCATGCACAGAAGTCTAGTGGGGATTCTTTGTCCAGCAAAAAATTCAACTCCAACTTTGTCTACCCTACAGGTAAAAAGTATTGAGACTTCATCAAGCGAAATGTTCGGTAAAAAAAATTATTGTGTGCGGAAAAACTGCGAGAAATTCATGACGCTTTATAAACATTAATCTTTATCAGAAATTGGAACTTTCAAGAAGGTGACTAAGAAAGCCTCTGCCCAACGTGACTTCGGTCGCGCTTGAAGAACGCCCATTTTTCTTTCTTATATCAGTGCGTTAGCAAAATATTAGCTAAGTGAAAGATTTTTACCTGACGACAAAACCGGGTGCATCAGTGCAGATGTTTCCCTATGCACAATTTTAGTGTTTTCCATTTTTATCTAGCATATTTGTAAATTCGTTAAGCCATCTTGTCCCGGTACCGAATCATATAATTGCTATCTGAGCCAAGTTGTTATGTGGTCTGTTAGATGCGCTCTTGTACAGCCTGATACTCGTGTTTCGACCTTTCAGTCTCGTGAGTCTGCCAGAACTCTGCGTCTTTTAGCAAATCCTCTGTTGGTGCTCCAGTCCCACACAACACGTTGTACAAGTGCCCATTTAACAGACCACATGACAAGTCGGCTCAGATAGCAATTATGAGATATTTTGAAATTTGGGCGTGGTCTGGAGAAAATACGAGAAAGGCATAATATATTTCAAATATAAACCAAGAGCAGTCGAGTGCAACAATTGCTGTTCCAGTGATTTTCACTTGACAGCGTTGCAAAAAGTTTAATACACGTGTATCGGGCTATACAAGAACCCATTTAACAGGCTACATTTTAAGTTGGCTCTATACTAATTATGAGATATGCCGAGATTTGAGCGTGGTCTAAAGAAAACACGCATAAATGACGATACCATTCCTTCTTATAATAAATCCGTTTCTGTCTTATGGTAGATTTCTGCAAAGAATTTTTTGGCAGTCAGTTAGACTCGTCATTAGCGAAAAGCATTTTATAGCAGCATTACTAGGGAAACGGAATATAGCAAATGTGATTTTGACTCTTTCAGAATTTCTAATGCAGACATTCCCCATTCAAGGCTGTACCTCATTTTTGTCAACCGATACCTTCTTTGGCACACTTTCCGACGCAGGTGCATTTTTGGCGGCGCACTGTCGATTGTGTGTCTTTTTTTGAGAAAGATAGGGATTTAAGGAACAGAAACACAATCCAAGCTGTGGGAACGAAATTCAATGTGTATGGCGCCTGAGGTGTTGGCGAATCTAGTGTATTCCGATTTCTGAGAAATCACTTGTACTTGCTTCGTTCTCATTCAACAATTGGCATATATATACAAAAAAAAATTTCATGCACATCCGATTAGAATCTGTTGTAGAAGGTACTACAAGGAATTTTGCTTGAACTCAATGCATTAGGTACCCTTCGAAATCCTTAAGATAGTTAGAGAGATTTAAAAACGTCTGACACGTTAACGTCACTGACGTTTTAGTGCTGAAGATTTAAACCCGATGCTACCTTATGCAAAAACTAATAAAAAGAAGTGAGAACTTGTAATCAACTGGATGTAGAACATTTGCATTCAGGAGCTTGAAGTTAACAGCTTCACAATCATGTCGACATTTTCAACCAAACTCCTCGTGATTTTGGTGTCAACATTACGACAGTGTAGGAATGTGGAGTAATGCCACTAAGGCAAGGTAATGAATGAGAAATCATTATAGTGTGGCAAACTATTGCAATTGCGAATATGGAATTGCAAACTTCAACCATGATAACATGATTCTCACGATATCCTTTCTCCTCGCTTAGCTATACTTCGAGTTCAGTTAAAGCGCAACAGAAACACCAGCATCAACAACTGCTACTCACTCAATGACTTAGCTGATGAACACGAACTGGATGCGCTTTATCAGTTGGAGGAGTTATCCGCAGTGATAAGTCACATGACATATTCATTGCCAGAGACTTCAATGCCAGATTAGGGAGGACAAACGAGGGCGAATACAGGATTGGAAAGTTTGGGCAAGTAGAAACAATTCGGAACGGAGACCGTTTTGAAGGACTTTCGGCAGCACGTCTGTTCCACGAAAATTCACTTCACATAAGAAACAACACCGTCGGTGAACATTTGAGCTACCTAGTGGCACGGCACATGCGGAGATCTACCATAAACTCACAAGCAGAGAATGGTGCTTACTTGACACATCCGTAGTCACATCATTCCGTACTTGGTCCAATCACCGCCTTCATCGAGCGAAGATTTGATTCACCTGTAAGCTGGAAAAGGAGTCATGTCATCCATCGAGAGAAATTGTTAAGCCGTTTACTGCGAAGACAATCTAAACGAAATCCTGCTCAATCATGACTGGCAGATAAAGGAAGATCCGACAGAAGACTACGAGCTGCTTGTTAAAGGACTGAAATGTTGTGCCGAGTCCGCTTCAATTACTCCAAACAAAAGTTCAGATCGCATCTGCACTACCACTATGGAGTTGCTGGAAAAAAACGAGAAAATTGGGGCTTCGTCCTAATGCAAGACTTTTAGGTAAAGTGATAAGAAACTCTACCTACAGATAATCTCTGCATGAGGATCTTCGGTACAGACAGAAGAAACTGTTGGAAGCAGCACAAAAACGATCTAGTAAAGAAATGCCGTCGAAACTTGCGCGATTATAGTGTTTTGCTCGCAGCACTGAAGAATGGCGATAAGAGTGCTAGAATATCTCGCCATGACATGGATTTGCCAACGGAAAAATTTTACACACCCTCTCCGTTCCACAATCCCCGTGCTGGAACCGAAATTCTCACTGGAGAAAAACTACCGAGCATTTTACTTTCTGAAGTACGTGTTGCGATAGAAGGCATGAAGAATGTCACAGCTCCAGGACTTGATAACATCACCGCTGAGTTTTTAAGGGCTTGAGGCCATAATGTACATGTAATCCTCGCCACACATATAAAGTCCTATCTTCAGAAGAAAAAATGCCAGGCCAGTGGAGGACGTCACCCATAATCATTTTTTATAAAAAGAGTGCCTGAAGAGATCTTCTTAATTATCGTCCAGTATGCTTATTGAGTCTGCTCCACAAGCTGCTTACGAAGATAATACTTCAGCGCATATCAGAATTTTGGATGAGGCTCAGCCAACTGAACAAGCAGGATTCCGTAAAGGATTCTCCTTTATGGACCCCGTCCAATCCGCATCACGGGTCATTGAAGCCCGCCGGGAATATCACATGCTTTTAATCTTAACATTTGTCGGCTGTGAAAAAGCGTTTGATAGCTCAAGCGAATGCAGGCTTATTAACGCCCGTCCAACAAGGAGTGCATACGTCCTATTTAGAAACCTTGTTAGACCGCTGTCGAAACTGCACCACATAACTACAGCTTTTTCGTCGACCTCCAACCATACGCATTGGTAAAAGGGTCCGACTGGCGATGCGATATTGCTAAAGCTGTTCACCGCCGCTGCAATGGGTAATGAGTCACTCCATTGCGATCAGAAGGGCATTTGTGTTGATGGAAAATTCCTGTCACATCTCCGTTTTGCAGATAACATCATAATCTTTTCAAAAAGTACCGTTGAAGCAGAGACGATGTCAGAGGAATTAAACGAAGCAAGAAAGAAGATCGGATTACTTTTTTAAACAGACTCAGTTCGTGAAGAACCCATGGTGCCATAGCCTCAGGTCTTCGGAGTCTGTCCTATCTTCGTGATCTGGAGGTCTATACATCTATAGAGAAACACGAATGGGCGGCCATATACTGAGAAGAACTGTAGAGTGGATTCCACGACAATGTTGTACGCGTCCTCGAAGACAACCACCTACATGTTGGGCGGCCCGCGTTCGTTAAAAGAATTTGAAAGGAGCTGTATAGCAGCTGCTCCTTCTTTTCAGATCACGGTATGACATTCGCAGCGGCCGCAATGCTTATATTAGACCAATTCATGGACGATTGTGGCGCAGCAAAGGGATAATGGAATATGTGTTGGGGTCCACACAGCTAGTGCAGACAGACCGTCCAAGTATCGTATCCAAGTAAGTAGGTAAATTTCAGTCAGAGCATATATTTAACGTTTCAGTCACTATTAGATAGACGCCGTCATGTGAACACCTGGATGGAAGGATCTTGCACTCTGAAAAGATCTCGTCTTGTAATGCAAACTGTTAGATTGTAAGTGTTAGACTTCAGGTTTTTCTCTTCAAATTTTGGAGAAACGTTTGAAGAGGGCTCTAATCTTTTGAAATATCGTAAATCTTCTTGAATTAAACACAGCTGCATAGCTTCATATTATCTTGCTTAAGGCATCTCCCAACCACACTATTCCAACATGTAAAAACTTGTTTGTTGAAAATTTAGTGTTCTGGAACACCTGAGTTGCAGTGCTCTCCTTCCTGGTGTAATAACCTCGGTCATTATGATAAACCTACTGTTCAAGTCGATATGAACCGTTGAATTGCAAGGACGTGAAAGAAGATCAAACAAAGAAACGTGGAAGTTCTCGACTTTTGCACTATTCATGATAGTGCAAGTATAACGCATAAGAGTGTTTAGAACAATATCATTTTATCGATGCTTTCACAGAAAACGTCTCATGCTATAAATGTTGAGTCCGACTTAGGTGTAAAAAGAGAATTTTAGAAAAAATTTGCCACTCGCAACTTTTAGAGTGTTTCAAGAGTAATTCATACGTCATTGGATGGACTGTCATGACTGATAACACAGGTCTAGAAAAATTTTTCTATTCGATTCTCCGTCGTTCAATCGCAATCATGAACGTGCTCTGCCTTGATCATGGTGACATTCACAATGTTCTTTTAATTCTTAGAATCATTTTCTTTCACGCAGCAGATAGTTGACTTTAGCCACTAAAACCTCCACTTTTCGTTGCAATAATCTGCCAAGAAAACGCCTACATTTTCTTATAGTCCACCTCAGCTTTCTTCTTTTCCATTTCTTATCCGTTCATTTTTATTATGTGACCGGTCCATCTATACTTCGTTATCAATGCATATTTATTTTGGATCCTGAATATGTAATCTATTTCGAAGACTGAGCTGCACATTTTGAGTAGACGCTGTGAGTGCTGCTTAGGCTGGCAGAGGACATTAGTTCAAGATCCAGATGTGCCGATATGCAGATTTGCTTTGAATGATGTGTTAGCCCACCTCTCTTCTGGATAGCAAAAGAAATAGGAAAGCCGTTGAATCGAAAAAGTGAAGGGAAAGTTCGACGCTTGTTATTTGATCGGTTGTTCCTATAAGAAGCCCAAATGTGGTCCATGCTGTTGTTTCCCTCATTCTAATTTCTTCTTCAGGTTAATCTACATATTCAATGAACTACCAGGCCACACATACGGAATGGTCTTTGTTACCAGAGAATCATCCAGTCCGGTATTTTTTTTTGGATCATGAGTGCTCCATGAGCTGAGTCTTCGTTTCGTTAATGCACATTGCACTTTCCTCAATTAGTTAAGCTCATTGGCATCGTGCATTTCTCGCCTCACCTACGTGACTTATTCAGTGCATTGTGGTTGTGCATGACGAAAGGGAGTCTCCGCGTCTTAACTTTTTGCCTCTTTGAATGGTAAAGAATAGAAGCTTTCATCTGAAAAAAGTCAGTAGGCATGCATTCGTATCTACGCAGAGCCTCTTCGAAGTCGATAAAGGCTGGCACAAAGCAGCTGGCACAGACGGCTGACCTTAATAACCTGTGACACTGTTTATATCTGATCCAACAGCAGATCCATTATGCGAATGCCCTTGCTCAACAGAATTTGCTTCATCCAAAGATGTAAGAGGAAATACTCGCAAGCGGTTCGTCATAGTGCACAGAGCATGCATATCGCACGATAGTTATGAGGTTCGCTTTGCTCATCATTTTGAGGAAGTTGATCGTGCGAGTCGTACCCTTTTGATTAGGAATTTTTTCTTACCAAATCAAGAAGTCTTGTGAACCGCGAGAAGTGCACGTAGGTTGGGGTCTTCAGCTGTGGAAAAAAGGAGGCGAATGTGCAGTTCTGGAGGTGTGCCTTTCTCCATGATTTCCACCGTGACTCAGAGTCCGATGGAAAGCTTCAACGATACTGTTATTTAACAGTATTTCAAGAGTCTAGGATGAGAAAGAGAAACGGAAACAGCTGTTGCTGGGCTTTCAGTTCCAACTGCACATGATAGGTGAAGAAAGCGTTAATTTTATTTTTGTTCATGGCAGTTTAGTCTCCACGCCATTTCTTCAGAGTGCTTTTCTTCGCTGCCTCTTCTAACACTTTTTCTGCCTACACTGACGTATATCTTTCAGCACAGATCTTATGCAGCTGACATGAAAAGTGTTCCAGTACGACCAAAGTTTGATTTCTTTTTTTTCCAAGCAGCAACTTAGTGGTGATGGAGGTACGATCTAATCATCTTTCTTGAGAAACTCAGGCGAATGATGCACAAATTTTATAGTTTTGAAAAGAATTTGATAGCACTTGTTCGAACATTCCTTGATTTGCCCTCACTGGTGAAAAATACGTGAAACTGGAAGGACTCATGCAAGACTGGCGTTATTCTTATAGATTCCTTATAATTCGAAATTAATGACCCTGTAATGCACTCTAGTTGACCTTTTCCATTATGGTCTGAAATTTTCGGGAAAAAATTGGTCTGGCTTATGAAACGTGATAAGCTGTTTTTCCTTATCAATTACCCTCTGTAAAAATGGCACATTTTCTTGACATCTTGACTGTCTAGATAACTGTAATAAATTGAGCAAATTTCAAAATTTCTGATCTTATAAGGAGCCTCAACTAGACTAGCCGTGCACATTGGCAGACCATCGAAAATTTTTATGCTCGCGCCCACTCCCTCCATCGATCTCAGAATTGTTGCAAACTATATGTTAAATAATGCTGTCGTATGGATGGAAAGCATCAATGAATTTTTCCATGTTGTTTCTAACGCATACAAACAATCTTTAGTTCACGTCATTTCAGTGTGCTGTAATGCAAATGAAGAAAAAACATAGCAATTATTGATGTAATCCAGTTTTCTGCATAGACCCAGCTTTTTAACGTAAATGTTCTTTAAAATGGGAAGGAGGGCAAGGGCTGGCTGAATGGTTGTCCTGCCCGCCACGGCACGAGTGGAGCCGAGTCTCATTGGCAGTCCACACGAACGCCTTATGGAACGCCACAACCAGGCTATCCTCGATATTGCAAGGAGACATGCTGGGCCAATATTCCACGTCAATCAAGAAGAGGACGAAAGGCGAATTGAATGCCACAAGTACTGGGATCCGCACAACAGAAAGCTTGATGAGGGGCTGTGTAAATGAATATATGAATAGATATGGAATATATTGTTTGCAAATCCGTTAGGAGGCTGCGGCTGGGTGGCTAGGCGAGGCGCCGCTCGATTCCACAGTCCCTAACACTCAGGCAATCAACAATGGATGCTTTAAGAAGAGCCCCAACCTTGTTGTTGATTGAAAAAGGGTTCATTTCAATTAAAGGGGAACAAATGAAAAACTGTCCTCATTCGCTGGAGAGGAACTTTTCATAAAGGTGTTGGTATTTATTCGAAAGCTGAGACTTGAGGATACAGCCCCACGTTGCCTTTTTTTCAAGACAACCTTTCGTAGCTCGTAGCGCTGTAGAATCCAGAATAAAATTAAAAACGTGGTTTTGTGAAACATAATTTTATTTCGAATTTTACAGCGTTATAAAAGAGTCTTTTTAAACACTGTTAACGAGCAGCTCCGGCCAGAAACCTAGGCTTTGGAATGATAACCAACAATCCTGTGCAACGTTCCTGTCCAGCGAACGAGATCGGTTTTCATTGTAGCCTCACAATGCACGAGTTAAAAATTTTACTCACCGAAGTCTTTGATGTCCTGGAGCAATAAGGTCGCAGCGCTCCCCTCGCTGATGCAATAATCTCAACAATTCTGAGTTTAGTCAATATTCAGACCAGATACGAACCACTACAATGCATGCAAACAAACATCTGTTAACCAATCACCAGCTACGAAAAGTGAGTTGTCAACTTTAACGTCGGTTTTATATGGTAGAGTTGTTGCGCATAAAAATGCTCGAAAACAAACTCTTCAGTGCTGTTACGATTATCATGTCATGTTTGGAAATTCTCGAATAGCACAGTTTTGGGCAGCTTCAAATCATTATTTTCTCACAATTTTCTTAGGTAATTTGAAAGATATTCAGTGCTTTTTTTGAGTAGATCTGCGGTTGTTAATATAAGTATTCATTTAATACACTACTTATACAGCACCTAACCTTTACCTGGTACAGAGTCCTCAAGAGCTTGGAAGAGTCGTTTATGATATGCGAACTACTCAGTCAAACACTTTAATGACTAAACAAGGTAAACTTTGATATAAAAACATTCAGTGGCGTAGTGAACAGCTTGTAATGTTCCCCGTTTTGTTGTTCATTGGTACATCACTTATTATGTAGACCAACTTCCCCGAAGCTTACATGAGGTACCATTGGGCCTGGTCAAATAAAAAAATGGATTTGTGTGGGAGCGGTCACGCGTAATAATACTCGCCTTTGCGACTCGTCTTTGGACTTTTGCTGTGAATACAGTAGAGAGTTGTGCGCCGAGATGATGGTTTTGGTTACTTCTACTTCGGATTTTCCTCGTTATGTGTCTGCTTTCAATACGTGCCTCGCGGCATGTTTGCTTTTGCACGCTTGCTTAGTTATATATTTTCTGACTTGACTGCGCATTCTTCTGAACAGACCCATAGGTCTTCCCATTTCACTGGTGTATTAGTCCCCGCACGCTTTACAGTAAATGTGGAAATAGCACCTGAGCTCAACCTTTGCTAAGACGGTGATTGCTTGAACTCGGGTACAGTTCACCTAATATCTTTAGAGAGCGGAGACGAACACACTGGTGAAATGAGAGGACCGTTTTGCGTCCGTATAAAAGACAAACAATTTGCTAAACGTAATAGTAAACCAAGCCCCATTAGGCGAGCAATGGATGGACACTGGCACAAAACGGAAAAGATTTTGATGGAGAGATAGCTTTCCTGGCCCAAGAATAGAAGACCTCAGTGCGGAAGTTTCACGAGGCGTCTTGGATTCATATCAGAAGTCAAAAATGAACTGCTAAGACGAAGCCCGGTCATCATGCGTGACTTCGCGCCTTTTCCATATTGATTTCCTCATCTGAGCCATGCACAGTTCTCACCCATGCAAGACTCTGTGAGGCTGGTCTACATAATATCCAGTCGACATAAAACTACGGAAAGGTGAGTATACATATAATACAAGCTGATCACTACGCGATATAATGCTTACGTTGCAAAAGTGTTCGGCTGAGAATCTTGCATGTCAGTTTGACTATTGCAGGCTATGAGAAAGTCAAAACTGCCGAACCAGCAGTTATTGTATTCTTATTGTGCTGTATTACTAATGGAATCAAAAAATACTGTTAATATTCTCCTCGCATCTGTTATTGAGAAGAATTGCCGACTTCATACATTGGGCTGCCTACTAGAAGGAAGTTACAATGAACTGGATATCGAAATGCGGCTAGTACGTGCATCTCTCTGACACAGTCGACAACATAAATGATCAAATGAAGGTGTCATTGTGTTTAATATTTGAGAAATCACTTTGGAGGGTATGCGCTGTAGAAGATGACAAAACCGTCGAAACGATAGCCTACTTGATTGATGGCGAGGTTGACAGAGTCGAAACTAGCAATTAACACGAGGTGTGCAAGAAAAACATCTTTGACTCTTCAAAAAAATCGTTTCACTAAAGCTAGAGATTGTCTTATAAGCAATTTGTACCTCTGATCCATCGTTAGACATCAAGTCATACTGAACTTCATAAGGCGAGGCGACTACATGAATTCGTCTGTTTACCAGAGGGCAACCACCAAACACCGGACTCATATAACACTATCGGATAATTATTTGTCGCACTATATCACCAAAAAAAAACGGTTAAATATAAGAAAATTTATGTGGTGAAGTTGCGCTAAAAGCCACGTAGAGCTCTAATGCTTATGGATCCAGGCCTTCGTGCGCGACTGAAGCAGTTTTTGAGATGACTCAGCGACTGTGAGACATCATACATAGAATGCTACATTATATAAAACCTGCTTTTTAATGTGGGAGGTACAATTACAGTCCTTTAATTTCTGCATCACTTGGACAGCTCAAAGGATGACCCATTAGCGGTGAGTGTGTGGAAAGTTGCTTCAACCTTCACGCGGTTAAACTCTAGGTTTTGTGATTTTTTCTCATGCAGATGGGCTGACTGGATTGTAGAGATCTTAATTTTTTCAGGTTATAGCGAAGACGAAGGCGCTGGAGTGCTAGCTGTTAGATAAATTGTGTAATAACAACTTCGTAATTTCAATACAAATAAAGAGCTGTGGAATATTGAACAATATCGTGTTGGTCAGTTAATTTTGGAATTTGTTATTACCACTCTTTATTTGAAACTTGCTGACTATGGAAGTTCTTCTGTAACAACTGAAAATCGCTGGCTCAGTGGAGTGTGGTATTGAATGTGCAAGGTGAATGCTGAGACGAAATTGTTCGTCGCCTAGTAATTCAACTAAAATATTGCGAGGCTTCTGCATCGAGGAAGTACTATAGCACGTGACTGTTTATTAGGCATTATTCAGTAGCCACAGAAATTTCATGATAGAGACCATAGTTCTACAGCGAAGACAACGCTTTTGATATGTTGTATTCGAAGCAAAGAAGACATCGTCATATCATTCGCTATGCAGGATTTCGATTTATGTGCGGAATGTAATCTTCTGTTGACTGCTACAGCACACTAGGAACCTATTCCAACAAGAAACTATATCTTTGAAATTGCTGAGATTTGTGATAGTGAATAACTATTGAAATTTCAGCGGAAAAGATTTATTAGGCGAGATGCTTACGTGTGAAAAATGACTTTATTTTTAGCTTTATAGGACATCAAGGTTATCATTCTGATAAGAAGGTAAACTTTTAGAATTGTCAAAATTTTGACTATCCAATGAATTTTGTATTATAGAAAAAATCAAAGACGTGTTTTCCAAAAAGGTAAAATAGGATGCAGACATCGAAAGTGATCCGAATTTACAAAAGGTAGTCAATACTTCTGCTAATTCACTTGCTATTTGTTTGAAAAAAATCAAATAGTTAACAATATAATCACCGCCATGATTGATAATACGTGACCATTTGCTAGGCAAGGATTTGATGCTTTCCTCCTAATAAGAATTGAGCCAGCGATCAAGGAGGTCGATGACGCCGATTACAAGCTGAATGGAGTTTTCGATATTTTCTTTCGCAAATACTGCTTCAGGACGCAAAAAGGATGATAGTCCCATCGAACAATATCAGGGTTGAACGGTAGAACGAGAACTATGGTCCAGTTCAGTTTCTGCATTATATGGCTAGTTCACTTTGCAACGGGAGGTCCAGCGTTACTGTGAATAGAGCGACACTGAGTTTTTTGGACTCTTTTAAACACTGTCTCAGCCAACATCGGTGTTGCTCTTTGCAGACGGCGCGAATGATTGTCTGTTTTGTGTCATGCAGTTCCCAAGACAGCATGCCCTCCCACTCCCCGAAAATCAAAACAAAGTCTTTCGAGCGAAGACTTGAGGCTTTCGTTGAGCTTCCGGGTTTTTTGACGCGAGGTAGTCAGTGACTGTGGCGCGTGTTTTTTTGTGGTAGAACCACGGCTTATCTCCAGCGAAAATCGACTTGAGATAGTCTTGCCTGTACTGTTGCAGCAGAAGACCTTTTGAGGTGATCAAGCGTATAGCGCGGTTGTGATCAGTCAGTACCGAGTTTCAACGAAATGTCGTTTTGCGGCAACCCATTTCATTTACATGGCAAGCGATGATGCTACGGTCGCATCCAAGTGTCTGGTTCAGCTGCTAGAATATTGTGCACCATACCACAGCCTATTGACGACAACCCGATTTGCATCATCAAAGAGCTAGATAAAACAACAGTTTGGAAGAGATTATGGACGTACAGAGAGATGTTCTGTTTCGTCTGCACATCATGCAGAAACTGCGAAGAATTGATGGCGCTCCATAAACATACACCTTTATTAAAAATTTGTAGCCTTGGAAAGGGTGACTAAGGATTCCTTTGCTCTGTAGCAGATCGGGCGCGTTCTTGGCAGGGTTAGTTTGTAATTTCACCCCAATAAGCTAGCATCTCCAGCAAAGTGACGGATTTTTTTGTTTCAGGACATTATGTCTAAAGTTATTGCTTCAACATAGTTATTTTTCTGCGAGCAGTTCTGACGAGATTTACATGCTGCCCCTCATGTTGATGGATTCTTGGTGTCGTTTCGTTTTCCGTCCATTTCAAACACCTTTATTGACTTTCTGAATAAATTCTTTTTTTTTTATTTGAAGGTGTCGTTACAGTAGAAGAATTGAGATTATAGAAGCAACATAGAGACGAGCTTTATCGGGACATCAAATTAAAACATGCGGTTTTCTGTTTCTCAAAAATTTGCTGTAAACGACATTTTACGCAGAAAGGTGAAAATGCTTCTTGTCAATCGATATCTTTCTTTGAAAACGTTCTCTCGAAAGTACATTTCTAATGGCGATGTTTGTACGATGGCAAACTTCTGAATTTTCGGAAATGGCAGGATTGTATGGCTTGAATACACAAATGAAATGGTGGGAATGTAGATAGTGCTTGAGAAACGAGGTGTTCGCGCACTCAGCAGAATTTCCTTTGAAAAATAGTTATTACGTGCCACGTTATCATTGAATATTTGACTCACATTTACTTTCGTTAACCAGTCTCCTTGTGATTTCCAATGATAGAATGTGTCATAGAGGTCGCTCTAGAGAATTTTACTTGAATCCGGTACGTTAGAGACTCTTAAAATTTTACAAGAGTCAAGACGATGCAAAAACTTTTGCTACTCCGACGTGACTGGCATTCCATTCTTGGGTATCGGATTTTATTGCCTCGTATATAATCTTATGCAAATAATATTTCTAAATCTGACTCCACAATAAATCTACTGAATTTCCAGAAGCTAGGATTGGAAGTCTTGCAATCATGGCGAGAATCCCAACCAGTTCCCTGATGATTACGACGCTAACAATTACGGCAGCGCTGGGCTGTGGAGTGTTGCCACCAGGCCAAAGTAATGAGTGTAAAATTATTGTGACAGTGGAACAGCTGCGATTTTAGTACAAAGGAACAATCCTTGATTACAGTCTACATGTATAGCATTGGCCCTTGAAGGGAGTTGTGGTCTCATACACACTATATGGTACTTTCCATTAGTCAAGCACCACTTCGATCTTTCAAGAAAAAGCTTAATTTACGCTAGGTTTTGACGACTAGATACTTATTCGATAGCTTAAATCAAAAAAATTTGAAAGGTATATTCCATCTTCAAAAAGGCCTTGCTACCTGAAAGAGCAAAAACAATATTTTTTCTCATTCAAAGATCTCTCGCTGAGCAAAGCTTTCCCTTTGGAGTTTTAGCAATTATTAAGAATTCCAATAATCTATTTGGTTTTGAATATCGACCTCGTATCACACTGTAACAGCCAAGAGAAGATTGGGCTTTGTAAAATGAGAAAAGAGCATCGAGCGCGAAAACCCAATTTTCTTTTGGCTGTTATGAAGCAATAAGAAATTAGTTCAAGAAACCAAAAACATTTTTGGACTTACTGAAATTTTATCTATCGTTTGGTTTTTTAATCTATAAGAGAGAGACTCTCGTCAGTGAGAAATTTTTTTCGAATGAGGAAAAAATTATTATTTTTGTTTCTTCGCGCAATGACAAGGCTTTTTTGAAAAAATGCACCATTGAAATCATTTTGATTTATGCCATCAATTAATTATTTATTAGAAGCGAACAAAAAATGCGTCTTTACCAATGGATCGAAGTGAAGAGAGGATAGTTGAAGTGGTCCACTTTTTGACAGACCCAACCTTCTTTTGGCTGTTCCAGCGTAATATTAGGTCTATAATAAAACCTAAATAAATCATTGGAATTCTGAAGATTTATTCTATCGATTGATTAGTAAAACTTCCGATGAAATGCTTTGATCAGCGAGAAATCTTTTAATAAAAAACAAAATTTTAATCCTGCCCTTTCAGCGCAATGAGAAGGTTTTTTGGAGGTGAAATATACAATTCAAATTTTTCTGATTTGTGCTATCGAACGGCTAATCGAACATTAAAAAAGAATGAGAAATACATTTTTTTACAAGGAGTCGAATTGGCGCTTGGCTAATGGAAAAGTACCAAATCATATCAGAGCTGAAATATTTATACATCCTCACAGCATTTTTAAGCCCTTTATAAGTTCAATTGAATTGATTAAGCCGTAAGGTCGAAACATATGTACTGCAATGTATAAGTGCCATAGCAGACCTTACCTCCAAAGGAATTCTTTCAAAGAAAGAAACGTGCCCCAAAGACGAGGATGTAATGCCAAAACACGTGTATTTTACTGTACAAGTGCCCAGATCTTATGAAAGGCTTAAAAATTTGCTGCCAGGATGTATTCAAGCGAGGTCTTAAGAAACAGTTTAGTACAAATAAGAAATGTTTATGTTATGATATCTGATTACTAAAAGTTAGTTGATAATATAATAGATTATTTGGCAATGAAATTTGTTCGTTGCAATGAATAAAGGTGAATCAGTTTTGACATAAGAAAGGAATGATAGAACTTGCGAAATATAAAAAAAATAAGAAAGCATAAAATCTTTGGCTAACAATTTCAAATATAAACATTTTTGGCCATCTTGCACTGGAAATCATGGAACACATATCCAAGAAATCGATGAAACCACAACTCTACACTTGCGCCCAACATTTCATAACTAATGAGGAACTACCGGAATGCAAACTTTTGATGAAAAAGTTCCCAGTTTTAGAAAGGAAGTGATATAATTTTTATGACTTACTAAAAAAAAGAACTTATATGATAGGAGGCTGCAAAAGAAAAACAAACCTCATTCGCTGGATAAGATCTTTATATAGGAGTGTTATTATTTACTCCAAATCTTAAATCACTGCCTACAACCTTACGTGAGTGGCCTTTCGAAGGACCCTCTCATAATGCTGTAAATTCCAAAATAAAATTATGTTTTACATCTGCCATTCGCCTTGATTTTTATCACGCGTATAATTCGCTGCGAACACTAAAAGCTTATCAACTTGTAGAGAAACTTTTGTAGTATCTGAGTCGATCGCCTTATTTGGAGTTTCCCTTAGAGCGGCGAAAAAATTGCTAATGAATGACAGCGTGTCAAACGCTCGCGATCGTCCCACCTCGTCCCACCCTGCCCGCCCCGTGAATTAGCCGATGAGCAAGCTTGATGAAAATGTAAAACTCGACCTTAATTACCTCTAAACAGTATTCCCACAAAGTAAGCGCAGCGTTGGAATCGTTTATATTTACGTTGTCGAATGCTTACTATTAGTCTAAAGAAAGAGCTCTGTCCGGCGCGGTGTAAAGCACAAATATTTTCATTCTCCTAAAGCTCTATCATAAGAGCTTCTCCAAAAAGCAAACACTTTTTGAGCTCTTTGAAAGTTCTTGTATCGGATGAGCACAAGCAATATGATAAAGGAGTTCCGCCCAGCGAAATATAAGCGAAATAAGAAAAAACACATGGTCGTGTGAAACATATTTTTATTTTTCACTTTACAGCGCATTGAAAGGATATTTGAAAAACCGTTCATGTGTAGCTAAGCAAAAGATTTAAGCTTTCAAATAATTGTTAACATTGTTTCAAATAGATCCTGCTTCCTCTTCAAAGAAAAGATCGGTTTTTTATTGTTGTAGACTATATAAGTATCCAAAAAAAAAAAGAAATTTCGTTGCAGTGAGATCCAGAAACTTTTCTGTTACTGGCTTCACTTTGCCCGTCAACATGGTTTACAGCAATGTCGCTAGTGTTCGTACAACGTTTTCTGGCATGGCAGCAGACAAGGATGCAGCTCAGGCATTTGTATCACGTCTTGTTATGCAAGCGGTAAATCTAGGCTCAATATTTGGCTTTCAATAAAAGATTTAAGAATTGGGAGAAGGCTGCAAGTTTCAGAAAAATCTCTAGCTTCTGGAATAGGCAGAGCTTGTTCAACTTTGAACAATTTTTCATTGCTAGCTAATAAGACTTTGCTTTTAAGGTTCTGAATGTTTTGGAACAACAAGGTCGTAGCGCTCTTCTACCTGATGCAGTAATCTCTAACATTTTGGAACAACTTATGATTGAGATCAACTACGATGCTCTGGAGTGCAAGGAATCAACAGCTGCCCCAACTGTGAATATGATGAGTAAGTTTTCACCTTCCAACATCAAGAGTGGGTGCATCCACAATGCATAGGGATATTTAGAGGAATTACACTGTATTCACTGCTGTTATAAACTCATCTCATGTCTTAAATATGGGACTGAGACAAGTGTGAAAAAATGGTTGCAAAATCTTCCTTTTCATAAAATTGAAACCACTTTCCCAGGAGCGGATACTGAGATGGGCGAACGTAATTTTTCTTCTGTATAGGGAAACTTTCTGAAACAAAGATTATGTCCTAGAATTACCATAATTTATAAACAAATAGGTCTCAAAGTTTAAATGAAGAGCCATGCAGATATTGAAAGACGAGCTGTACAAATTCAAGAAGAGCGAACAAGGAATGCTGAGTGTGGAGCATGGTCTTATTTTCGTTGTTACGACACGTCACAAAATTTTTTTTGGAAGCCAAGTGAAGTATTTCAATTGCCAGAGTTTGAACTGTCGAATGAACTAAAACTCTGGAGGAAAAGCGTTTCTCAGCGATTCAGAGTTGATCCAGAAAGGGCCTCTATGCTTTCTTATATATGAAATAGCACCGCATGCATTATGCAACATCATTTTTGACAAACTACTCATGTTTTCCAATTTTCAGTCAAAAATATACATTTTAAGTATAGTTTGTCATGAAATATATCAAGAGTAATGGATTTACATCATTATATTCATTGTGCAAGTTACTACAACTGACACAATACCAACATCATTGTAATTGCGCAGTAAAATAGAGATTTCTATCTAAGCATAAAAGCTACATTTGTACCAAGAGCACTAGAGTGTGTAAAGGAAATCGTAACATCACAAGGAACCCTAGATTTATTCACGAAACAGTTAGAAATTTTAATAAAGTGACATGAATCACGCTTTGGCTACTATTAGCACTACGCGTGGCGATTGCAACTGCCCTGAAAGGGTTAAAAGCCATATATGATTGTCAAAAATGCATATTGTCTCCCGCTCAGTTTTTCTGGAAAAAAAAAAGTTCGAAAGCCTGACTGTCTACCTGAAAACTGATAGCATTTGTCCATTTTTCTCATGGCAAACAGGCAATCAAGCAACTGTCTAACTGTTGACAGTCGGTGTATGAAAAATGGAGCTTCCATCTTAGATCAAAACGCGATTGTAAAGCTTGGTGCTGTTGGCTGACCTGTGGCTAATTTACTCATTTGTGCGAAAGATCTTCCCGGGCCCAATGATCGAATAATTATTCAAAAGTTCGACTTTCTATAAACCTTGACATAATTAATTGATATATGAAAATCAAGAAAACTTATCTTGATTAGCTGACGCGAGGTTGCTAAATTAGTCCTGGCAATTCGGCTGACGTTTCGGCAACCAGCCTTCTTCAGTGCCTGGGCGTGTGTAGTAATAGACGATTTGAATCATTCGGATGGTCTTATTTATATGCTGCCTAGGTCAGGTCAAAACATCAACGAAGAAAGGGCGCGAGATCTCGTGTGATTGTTACGCACTCGCCCTCACGGTTCATTACGAGGTTTTGGGCGTATCCAAAGTGCATCAAGAGTTTTGCGCGTGGATGTTTTTGATTCCTGTGCTAGAATTGTGACAGTCACATCAAAATCCTTTTTGCGGTGTTTTGTGCCCTATGTAAACCTAGAGAGTTGGTTTTAACTATTTTAGAGTTACTATCTAGATGTTCTTTTATGCAGATGAAAAGTGTTCTACCCGTTTCGCCTATATATTCTTCCCCGCATATTTTACATGGTAGCAAATAAATTGTGCCCGATCTCATACAATCTCCATCTTTTCCGTCAGGGCAGATTATGCAGTTTTTGGTGTTGCACAATCGATCACGAAGTCTGCTGCGGATCAGCTGATGGCGTAGGGCGGGAGGTGGAATTTCAATAACTACCACGCCGTTCGAAACATGTTTTTGATCAGCAATTTTTTTTTTCATGTGTGGAGGATGAGAGAAAAGGTGATTGACTAAGATGTTTTTGTTACTTGGTTTTCGATGTCATTTTTTACTATAGCCACTATCCAAAATCTTTAGTTGGATGTCTAAGAACAGAAGCCAGCTCCCGTTTCGACTCTCTCGCGTATTTTATATGCTGTGACTGTCCGTTCAACAATTCAAAACACTTGTTCAATTCCTCTTGTGTGAAACAGACAATGAAACAATCGTCTATATACCGGCAGTAGAGCAATGGGCGGTGAAGGAGAACTGGAGCTTCCATCTTATACATAAAAGCGATGGCAAGACTTGGTGCTAAACGTTGACTCATGGCTAACCCCCTGAGTTATGTGAAGTATTTTCCCGACCACCGAAAAATTTAACAACTAATACATTGCTTTAGGAGGGTCATTAGTTATCGAACTGTGAAGCCATACATATCTACTTTTTGTCCATTTTCAGTTAAAAGTTCAAAATGGCTTGCATTGCAGAGTCATTTGATACGTTTGTACAGAGTGAGGTAACATCAAATGACTTCATTACGTGCCAGTCGCGAGTTGTTGGTTGCGCGCAACGTAGGTAATCTAGGAACATTTGAGTATTGGGAAGATGAGCTGGTAAACATTTGAGCACCTAAGAAAAAAAAATTTAGAAACCACGTTATTCTATACGCTGGCCAGCCAATACAACGGGTGATAGGTCTAACCTTAAACGTTGATGGATCGATTGACACTAGATCATCAATATATGTTAGTTCATGTACTTTATGAGAAGGTGTAGGACCGGACAAATTAGATTATTGTGCTTGGGCTGAGAGATAAGTAAAGTTTCCAAATCCGCTGCCCTTGCCGTGTTGACCCATTCTTTGTTAGAATTTTTATATTGGAGTTTACACTCCTTCTCAGAGGATGGACGATAGAGTACATATCGCCACAATTCACTAGTTCGACTTTCTGTAATCTTCGGCATAATTAATAGATATATGAAATTTGAAAAAACTTATCTTGACTAGATATGCACCAGCAAGATATTCTTGACTTGTTGAAGACGTATTGTCTTAAGACAAAAAAATTGTCTTAGTGCGACAAAAGATTTACTCTCTTCGCCGCTGCTCAGAATGCAAACTTATTCCTAATTTTATAAGATTTAAGAAGCTATATTTATGCTGCTTACCAAAGGACTCTCTAAAGGTACTGAGCATTGAAGCACATCTACTTCGCATCTCTTTGAGATGCGGCCAGAACGAAATGTTCTCCTACATAAACAAATGCGTGCCAAAAGAACATTATTGTGCTCAGTATCTGGAGAAACGCCTTTGGGGAAGAATAGTAAACGAATCAATAGCTATTTGTAATGGTATCCGGTGCAATATCAAAAATAATCTAAAGAAAGTTTGACTGCGTTCAATCAAAATCAAGAAGTAAAATCGTCGTTTTCCGCGATAACATCTGTAGATCGAAAAATCACGGCGCTCTAGAGAGATCAAGAGTCATTGTGTTAGGTGGCGTAACGCTTCCGGATGATGCGCGTTCATTACTAGAATTGAGTCCAAGTTATGCACCTAGTCAACTCATTTTCAAATTAACACTGGGCAGGATCGTATGCAGTCTGCAAGAACTTCTAAATCAACTGCGCTACAAGGCTAGATTAGAAAGGTTAGGTAACGAAAAACAAACAGGAGCAGTTCCACCCATTCCATTCCCACAAGCTTTTTACAAGGAAGAAAAACCAAATAGCGAACTCGACCCTATCTTTCGCGTTTTTTCAAACGAAGTTCTGCAAATACTCAACCACTTTCGGCATAAATATTTGAGCTTCATTCTGACACACAAACAAAAACAAAGTGTGTCCCAAATCAGGGAGTTCGTAGGATCAAAATCTATCCGTCTACCCGCAAGTGATAAAGTTGGGAAATTTGTAGTAATTCCAAATCAGCTGGATCTTGGAATAACGGAGAAAGGTCTTCAGGATGTCTCCTTTATCGTTCATTCTCTGAGAAGGAATATAAACTCCAATATAAAAATTTAAACAAAGAATGGGTCAACACGGCAAGGGCAGCGGGTTTGGAAACTTCAGTTATCTCTCGGCTCAAAAACAATTATCCAATTTGTCTGGTCCTATACCTTCTCATAAAAACACATGAACTTACATCTATTGATGATCTAGTGTCAAGCCGATCCATCAACGCACAAGGTTAGACCTATCATCAGTTGTATAGGCGGACCAACGGATAGAATAACGTGGTTTCTAAACCTCATTTTTACTCAGGTGCTCAAATTCATACCAACCCTTCTACCCAATACAAAAATGTTCCTTGACCACCTACGTTGCGCGAAACCTAACAACTCGCACGTAATGGAGTCATTTGATGTTAGCTCACTCTATACAAACGTATCAAATGACTCTGCAATGCAAGCCATTCTCGAACTTTTAACTGAAAATGAGCAAAAAGTAAACATGTATGGCTTCACAATTCAACAACTAATGACCCTCCTAAAACAATGTCTTAGTTGTTCAATCTTTCGGTGGTCGGGAAAATACTTCACACAACTCAGGGGGTTAGCCATGGGTCAACGCTTAGCACCTAGCCTTGCCATCGCTTTTATGTATAAGGTGGAAGCTCCAATTCTCGTTCACCGCCCATTGCTCTACTGCCGGTATATAGATGATTGTTTCATTGTCAGTTCCACACAAGAGGAAATGGACAAATGTTTTGAGGTCTTGAACGGACAGTCAGAGCATATCAAATTTACGCGAGAAAGTCCAAACGGGGGCTGGCTTCCATTCCTAAATACCCAAGTAAAGCTTTTGGATAGTGGCTATAGTACAAAGTGGTATCGAAAACCAAGTAACAAGAACATTTTGGTCAATTACCTCTCCTCTCATCCTTCACACATGAAAAAATCGCTAATTAAAAACATGTTTCGAACAGCTAAAAGTGTGTGCACAGGAGAGGAGGAAAGGAACGAATCATTAGACTTGGCACGAAAGATCGCCATTTCCAACGGCTACAAAACATTTGCCACTAGGGAATATTTAAGAAGTGAAATTAGGTCGCGAAAGAACAATAGTCCACACCTGAATAGAGTTTCCTTCAAACTGCCACTTTAATCAAACGAAATTAGTTGCGTGGGCAAAAGATGCCCAAAAAAGATGCGGTCTTGGAAATTTCGTGGTTATTGTTGAAATCCCACCTCCCACCCTACGCTATCAGCAATAGACTTTATGTATTGTGCAACACCAAACACTGTATAATCTGTCCTAACGAAAAAGAGGGAGACTGTATGAGATCGGGCACAATTTATTTGCTAACATACATGTAAAACATGCGGGGAAGAATATATAGGCGTAACGGATAGACCACTTTTCATCCACAGAAAAGAACATCTAAATAGTAACTCTAAAATAGATAAAACCAAATATTTAGGTTTACATATAGCACAAAAACACAGCAACAAGGATTTTGATGTGACTGCCACAATTCCAGCGCGGAAATCAAAAACATCCACGCGCAAAACTCTTGAGGTAATTTGGATAAACGCTCAAAACCCCGAAATGAATCTGAAGGACAAGTGCGTCACCATCACACGAGATCTCGTGCCCTTTCTTCGTTTGATCTTTAAGCCTGACCTAGGCAGCATATAAATAAGATCCTCTGAATCATTCAAATAGACTAATATTATATACGCCCAGGCTTTGAAGAAAGCGGGTCGCCGAAACGTCAGCCGAATCGCTACGACTAATTTACCAACCTCGCGTCAGCCAATCAAGATAAGTTTTTCGATCGAATAACTGACACTCAATTTCATTAGGGTTGACTCGGTTGTTGAAAGGTGAAGAGAAAATTGATTTTTAGGTGGATCGACAGGTTATCGTATTGATTTCCTCTTTATGTTGCATGAACAGTTCGAGAATATATTACACTAAATAGAGTAAAAAGCTCAACACCCGCGGAATTTTCGAATTTAATGTTTGTTCGCACAATATTGGAGTACTCAAATGTTGGACAGATACAAATTTATAAGCTGATCTCATTCGGTGAATAGGAACTTTCCATAGGAGCGTTAGTAGTTATTCGAAAGCTGAATCTCTTGCTACAACATCAGTTGCCGGGTTTTCAATACAACCTTTATTTACGCTGCAGCATGCAGAATGCAATTTTGTTTCACATTTGCCTTTCGCCTTCACTTTTATCACGCGTATAAATCGCTGGAAGTGCGAAAAGAACACCAGAATTTTTCGTAGTTTCAGAATCAACGTTTTGATCTTGAATTTTTGCCGATGCAGTAAAAAATCTCCAATTGAATAACAATATTTCAAACGCGATGTATCACCCTGACCTTGCCCCGCCCCTCTCCCCCCCTCCCTCCGCGAGTTTGGCGGTAAACAGTGTTGTCGAAAATGTGAAGCTCGATCGATTTTTTCTTATCAAACAGTGATTTCAAAAAAAGTACAACGTTGGAATTATTGGCACATACATCTCGAAAGGTTACTAATAGTCTAAAGAAATAGCTCTCTCCGACAAGCTCTGTACACAAACTTTTCCTTTCTACTATAGCATTATCAAAAGAGCTTTCCCAGAAGGTACTAAAAATTTTTCAAGTTCCTCAAAACTTGTGCTATCAAATGAAGGCTCGAACTTTAAGTAAAGAGTTTTGTACAGTGAAATATAAGCGAGATAAGAAAAAAAAACACTTGATAGTGTGGAACACGATTTTATTTTAAATTTCCTTGCGCTATGTAAGGGTTCGCTGAAAAAAACGATTACTTAGGAATTTAGCCAAAAATTTCAGCTTTCGAACGATTGCTAACACTTCTATGAAAGTTTTCTACTGCAGCGAACGAGATCGGTTCATAAATTTGTCGTCGTCTGACATATAAGTAGCGGTATCGTTATTGTAAAATCATGTGACCATTTCAGAAATATTACCATATGACTGCTCCCACGGCAGCGCTAGTTCTAGTGCATTGAATTTTAAATAACTCTTCGGATATCAAATGATGACGATGGGTAAAATTGAACGTTGAGGTTTTATGCGCTACTTCTGATCTGCGTTGGTAAAATTTTGAAGTATCTTGCTTTTCGAACATGTTCCAAATAATCACGCCATAAACGCCAAACTCCCTGCGAGCAACTGGATTTTGTCTACAATGCGTTAAAAGGAAAGGAAGTGGTATTGATTTGTTGGAAGCGCGTGCTGTCTCACCAAGATAATGTTAAGCCTCACACTGCAATGAAGACTAAGGAAAAGTTTGATGAATTAGAGGGAGTAGAGGCCTTGCCTCACACAGCCCAGGGTCCAGATAGTGTGCCCTCCGATTGTGAGCCGATTTCCGCTCAATAGAACAATTCTTCCGTGGACGCCGATTCATTTACTGTGAAGTCTCCCTGAAAACCCAAATGTTACTACTTGAGGAGATGGAACGCACGCCCGTGCATTCTCTCGAGCGCGTCGTTTACAATCGGTGTATTATATCATACAAGCGGAACCCAAAGGGTTAATCTTACGCGCCGCTTCATTAGCTTTCTTGCCTACGCGTTATTTGTGCATGATTAGCAAACAAATTTTTACTCAAGACAGCTCAACCTTGAAGCGAGTATAGGCAAATGTATATCAACATGTTCGCGAATAGATGCGCAATTGAACGATACCAAAATCATGCAATTTCAATCACTTCTGGTTGATAGATTTGGTGTTCATTGCTTTAGTACAAAAAACTCATGGAACGACCTAGTACGCCGTATAGTGCATAGGTAAAAAAGACTATAAAAAATCCTAACACTAAGTTCTAAATCCTATTTCGGGACAACTCAGAACATCTTCTAAGAAATTATTGCACTGCTATCAATATAAATAAGAAGACGTAAAACCACAGTCAAGAACTATTTGCCGTAAATGTCTGACTTTATGATGAAGTCAAAAGTTTAACTCAGAAAGTTACTTGCAGCTGCAGCAGTTATGATGAAACCACACTGCATCATCGTCAGTAGCACGGTGACTACCTTATGCGATGCAATGCTAAGGGCAATGTGTAATTTGGGAACTGGAGACAAAATAGCAGCTATTCCCGACAATCACAAGTCATTTTCGGGAACTCTAACGGTTTGAAGTATTTAGTATTTTGCACGATTTCATTTTTTAAAGAAAAATCTGCGTAGACAACAAATGTGATAATGGCGAATTGGTCCAGAGAGATGTGGCAGAGTGTACTGAACAGAAACAGTTCGAATGCTGGCATCTGGGCCGTTTTCATCCCACTTCTTCTCGACAGTTGGGACAATCAGCTAAGTCGTAAAGCTAACGGTGAATTGTTTAGGATAAATTATGCATTCATCTGATTTCTGTCGACTTTTACTTCAAGAAGTTTAGAATCATTTCATTACAAATGGAAAAATATTTGAGTGGAGGAAAAGTTAAGTTTATACTGCGGTAGTATATAGTGCGTTAGATACATGTGGTACTCTCACTAAACGATTGGAAATTCTTCAAACGTGTGAAAAAAAAACTCCGAAGTTTAAAGATGTTATAAAAAATTTACATAAAAATCGAAATTGTCCAAAAATCTCATACAACATGCTCGTGCGTGGATATATTGTGTGATATTCATAGGATTACTCGCAATTTGTATAGGCATAATCCCTCAACCGCGGTGGTAGGCCGAGCATAGCAAGTGAGTTCGCTCCGTCACGGTAGTGTTACGATCTGCTCACAATTCCTTGAATTCATTCGACAGTTACATGAACGCAGTCTTATGATAGCAATTAGCTACACGGAAGAGAGTAAAATGGATCCTCAACGAGTTGAGCTGAGGTGGTCCGGGTGAGGTTAAACGACCGTTCGGATGATGTCCAGCTACCGAACTGACTGTTGAAGTTGGCGGCAGCTAGGTGCCGCCCTCGAGACTTGGACCATTTTCTGTTTACCGTCCTCGTCCTCTGCGAGGCCATTTGTTTTCTAAGGTCATGGACCATCTGCGTTGCCTAAATCATCATGTAATTCCGGAAAAGATAGCAAAGCGCTTTCGCGAGATTTACTATAGAGAAAGAATCGAAGGAAAACATCTCCACATCGTCACTAGACTGTTGCTCAACAAGGGAGCAAACTACAACAAACTTAGCAATATATTCCAGTAGCAGAACATCTTTGTAGGAGGATCCACACTGGGATAAAGACAAAGCGCTATAAAAACAGCTCAAGAGGGATCTACTTCCGAGAAATACCTTTGGGCTCTATGTAACTGTGATACTTTTATATTTCTCTTAATTAACGATCATGGGACTGCTGCAATTACGTTGATGCAAAGGTAACTGCGGTTTATGCAGCGAAAATTAGTGAAGGCACATGCATTACTCTTGCACCTACCTGGTGGCATCACTCCACAACCCAGCACTGCCGTTATTGTTAGCTCTGAAATCACTAGGGACTGGCCGGAAGTCTCGCCATGTTTGTAAGATGTTCACTTGTAGCTTCTCAAAAATCTAATAAATGTGCATTCATTTGAGGAAAAATCTTCTATTTCGCGTATAAGATTTTCCACAACGCACTAAGTCATTCGAAACTCAGCATTGAAATGTGAGTGAAATGGAGGTGGCAGATGTTTTTGCAGCACTATACATTTAAAAAATGCTAGGTGTCTCCAACACGACGATTTGATGTAAAATTCCTTTCAAGCAACTTCTGTGATATTTCCTACCTTTCGAAACCACATGGATTTCATTGATGAAGAGGTACCTGTGTTAAAAGTTGAATGAGAAAGCTACTTGTGAAAAGACCCTTTAAAAGTGATTTCACTGAATGGACCAATGTTTCATTTTTCACGGATTACATTGGCTTCTCATCATTTTACTTCTGCCTACGAGCATTAAAATCCTGGGATTCCCGAAAACTAAAAAAAAATCGCATTTAATATAACGCTGCCGTTGGAAATGCACATTCTGTAGCATATCTCTAGGGGAAAGCATCGAATGGCAAAAACCATTTCCAACTTTGGTGTGGATTTTACTTGAAAGCAGACATCTGAAAAAAAAATCTCATTCTTTGAGATCTGATATTCCCATTGGGCCCACCCGTCTGTGATACGCTTGAGCTTCCTTCTATTTATGGCGTCGGAGCTCTGTAGTCAAAGGAAAGTTTCTTCAAAATTTCACTGAAACTATCAGAAACAAGCATCAGGCAAGAAGACTCCACGATTCTATCAATATTTATCGAAACCAAGAGGATGATGCAATAATTTTTGTATTGAAACAAAGAAAATCCTTGACTTTTCTAAGATGAGATAGCAAAGTACATTTCTAATAAAGCGACTGAAGTGCTACTGCGAAAAGGCTTTCTCAGTCACCTTCTCTAAGACTCTAACTTTTTGATTAGGATGGGTGTTTACGGAGCACCGTCAGTTCTTCACAGCTCCGTCACGATGTGTAACCAAATTGAAGCTTGTTATTGTACACTTTGCATAGTGAAGTCTCATTACACTTATGTGATGGCTGCAGACTATTCCACTAATTTGCCTCATGTTTTTTAGTTGTTTGAATATAGTCACTGAAAAAAGTCTGAATTTTGTTTTCTTACTATAAGTGGCAGGCAGAATTCACCTAGTATCTTAAGTTTCTGAAGCTTCATCGACATTTTTTCTCCGAATGAGGCTCCCATGAAAACATTACCTTATCACTATAGAATAAGCTGCGCAGAAATGCATGCAGTGAGAATCCAGTGTTCTCGTTAATATCTAATATTATTTTTTAGCTCGCAAAATTTCTGCGCTACGTAGGATTAATTAGCGAATTTTGAAAGAATGTTTGCTTATGGCTTCACTACAGAGTGAAAATTGTTCGACAAAACATCCTCTTCATTCTTCAAGTAGCATTACAACAATGATCGATGCACTGTGATGGTGGGAAATTTGTTCATTGCCAATAAACTTGTGAGCATTCTCCGGAACGGAACGTAATAGTAGGTTAGAAGAACTTTCATGACATCCGCGAAAACTGAAATTTTATGCTTATTTCACACAGTATCGGTTATCATAAATTTATAGGATTATATCAGAATTGCTTCTAAAAGAGACTCTTACCGCAACAATGCCTTTAAGGAGAAGTCCACACATTTATTTGTCGAAAGCGCGCGATGTTTCAGTCAAGCAATGCCGAACTTCACACCGCAAAGATGACTAAGGAAAAAGGTGAAAAATTGGAGAGAGTCAAGGTCTTGCCGCATTACAGCTCAGCTTACAGTCCAGATGCTGGCCCTTCCGATTGTAGTCTAATTTCGGCTCAATAGAACATTTTTTGCGTGGACGCCGAATCGAGATACTTGATCAGATTTAGGAGCTACGTCAAGAGTTTTCACTCATTCAGCGCCCAAGGAACAGTAGTTGAGCAGATCCTGAAGCTTGCAGATCGTTGGCAGAGGACCGTGGTTGATAATGATCTTTATTTTGGATAATATTTATTCGTCTTTTTAATGGGATTCATGTATAAACCTTGAACTTTCAGGTGGTGTTAAGAAACTTTGTCCTCAGCCTAATGAAATCTGTATTGAGTGTTTGCAAACGACAAATCGAAAGAGTCGTTAGCCTGTATTGGTTATGAAAATTCCATATGAAAACCAATGGTTGCTAATAACAACCCCAAAATGACTCTAAATATTCGCGTAAACTATTTGATTCTGGTTCGTCTGGGTCTGGAGACAAATTAAAAGCACCGTGGGACGAGTAGAATTATCGGTCATGTTATGAATTTTTAAGATACTCTAAGAAGTAATATAAGCAGTGACGACTTGTAGCGAATCCATCTTCTAGTAATTCCGCTTTGCTTTAAGTGGATTCCTGCGATGAAACCTTACATGCCAACATTCTCTCTAGCTTTTCAATACAATACAGTAGTTTGTTAGCAAATCTCAGTCAATGGAAAACTAATACCTCCGTTCCCATATTTTCGGATAAGCACTCTCGCGAGAGCTTCAGTCAATTCTAATACAAAAGGGATGCATTTTTTGGCGCAGCTTTCTTGATTTTCCTTGCAATCCTTCAATCAGCCCGGTTGAGACGCTAATCGAAGCGTTCGTTGACTTATTGCAAGATATTATCGGGCGATGAATTGAGGAAAACAACAGACATCACACTATAAACGAACATTTGATATGTGAACGTCGGTGGCAGAATATGTACAATACAAAATCGATTACTTCGTTCCTAAGTTGATATTGGAGCTGAGTTTTTCCATCTCCATAGGTCATTCACTGTGCACAAGTTCCGTTAGAGCTTTGCTCGACATCATGGAAATTTATTTCAATTTTTATACTAAATGCTGTTACACAGTGCAATGATTAGAATTGACTAAGCTAGGTCAGTATAGATGTTAAATTACTTTTGCCAGGACCACCTTTTTACTTAACTACCAGCGTTGGTCATTTTTTTCTCGTCTTCTTCTAAGTTTGTCAGTGTTGTCTGTTTTTGTCTTCTTTTCATGAACAGACACAAATATCGCACTACTCATTTACAATTCTTACCGCTGCGGATTTAGGCCTTTTTCGAAGCGTAAGAGGACTAGAGATTCATTATTTATAGGGAAGCAGAAAAGAACGTCTTATGGATTCGTTTTTCTTGCAAGTATATCGCTTCTCTCCAGCACCATGCAAAGTGTGTGTTACCGTAGGTGTATAAATTAAATTTGTTAACCCTTTTGGGACCAAGTTAGCCGAAAATGGTACACTGACCCTACGTGGTTTATTATCGAGCACATATATTCACTGGAGTTTTGCAGGCCATTTGATAACTGATAATATGATGATTCTAACACCGGGCTTGGTTTCTAAGGGAGCTTCCTCGTGGGCTGTAACAACGAGGAGAGAATTACGCTCTGCTTTTGGGTGTACAAGTTATTTGACACTCGTGTTTGCTTGGCTTTTCGTTGGAGATGACTTGTTCATGACCTTGTAGTAAGCCATGTTTAAGATTTCGCTAAAAATTCATTATAATCTGATAGAATGTTTAAAGCCTGTACTGAATTCTTATACGAGGTCTCAATCATAGTCGACTGGAAGGTAATGTTACGTGCCTCGTAATGACCGTGAGCCAACGACTGGAAATCAGCCGAGACCGCAACATCACGTAATCTTTTCACTTAGTCTAAACTTCAAAAGTTCAATTTCTTATAAACCTCGGCATAATTAATTGTAATATGAAAATCGAGAAAACTTATCTTGATTAGCTGACGCGAGGTTGGTAAATTAGTCGTAGAAATTCGGCTGACGTTTCAGCGACCCGCCTTCTTCAGAGCCTGGGCGTATGTAGTTTTTGTCTATTTGAATGATTAGGATGGTCTTATTTATATGCTGCCTAGGTCAGGTCAAAACATCAAACGAAGAAAGGGCGCGAGATCTCGTGTGATAGTGACGCATTCTTCCTTCCGGCTCATTTCGGGGTTTTTAGCGTTTATACAAAATGCCCCAAGAGTTTTGCGCGTTGATGTTTTTTATTCTTGCGCTAGGATTGTGGTAGTCACGTCAAATCCTTATTGCTGTGATTTTGTACCTTTATGTAAACCTAAAGGTTTGGTTTTTTCTCTTTCAGACTTACTATCTAGATGTTCTTTTATGCGGATGAAAAGTGGTCTACCCGTTTCGCCTATGTATTCTTCCCCGCATGTTTTACAAGTTACTAAATAAATTGCCCCGATCTCATACAATCTCCCTCTTTTCCGCTAGGGCAGATCATATAGTATGTGTGTAGAAAAACTTTATGATCTGCCCTAGCGGAAAAGAGGAGATTGTATGAGATTGGGCACAATTTATTTACTAACATGTAAAACATGCGATGAAGAATATATAGGCAAAACGGGTGGGCCACTTTTCATCCGCATAAAAGAACATTTAGGTAGTAAATCTAAAATATTACACATGGCACAAAAACACAACGATAAGGATTTTGATGTGACTGTCACAATCCTAGCGCAGGAATCAAAAATGTCCACGCGCAAAACTCTTGAGGCATTTCGCATAAACGCCAAAAACCGCGAAATGAACCGGAAGGAAGAATGCGTCACCATCACACGAGATCTCGCGCTTCTTCGTTTGATGTTTTGACCTGTCCTAGGCAGCATATAAATAAGACCATCCGAATCATCAAATAGACTAATACTACATACGCCCAGGCTCTGAAGAAGGCGGGCGCCGAAACCTCAGCCGAACTTCTACGACTAATTCACCATCCTCGCGTCAGCTAATCAAGAGAAGTTTTCTCATTTAGTCTACGCTGTTACATCTTCGGCGCCGATGCTACTAGTAGTCGCGGTGTATCGTAAGATATGCGGTACTAACAATGCATGCGAGAGCGCGGAAACATGCGTTACAGCTGGAAATGCCATACAGCCTCTACTAAGGCTTAAATACATTCTGCAGACTTTTTCAATGAAGTTTTGGCAATTGTTTCATGGCTTGCGAAGAACTAATTCGAGGTCAATACTCGCACCCGGAGGATCTAGCCCATCGGTTGAGTATCATAACGGAATTATTTGCCTCACCACTTTGTCACCTTATCTGAAACATATCACTGTTTTTTCCTCTCTACTGCGGGGTCTCAGTACTTCTAGCATTTGATTCGTCTCCTCACTCGTTTGGAGACAATCTTCTTCACGAATATCGTAAAACACTGGTTAAGTGCAACTCCTTACAATCTCGAGGATAACCAGGAGGAGCGTCCCGCTGATCGTTTGACACTGGTTGCCGGAGAACGTTGCAGCTTGTGAGATCACGTCTACGTAAGTCGCATAATGCGTCACCAACCACTCTGCCACGCCCCCCCCCCCCCCCCCCCGCCCTCTCCGCCTTCTAACAATCTCTTCTTAGCAAATCGCTCAATAAAATATCCCTCTGCGCACGATGAGGGTCAACGTGACCCTGAGCTGGTCGCGCCGTTCGGACGAGCTACGAAGAGTGGTGCGTGCTACAATTCAAATTCGGGTTTATAAAGCTCTTAGAGGAGCATTGTTATCAGAAAGCGATAGAATATCACTGATAAGACTCCTGTATAAATGATTTTGGCAAGATCAATGCTAATTCTGCTCAAAATCCTTCCTTTTTCAAATGAAAAAGCCATATATTTGCGAAAGGGATTATGCTCTCAATTGTTGTTGGGCATTCTCTAATATCTTCTTGATAGTTTTGCAGTCGATAGATAGCTTTGAAAATTCTGACTCTGATACTAGGCTTGTTGTTTGAAAATAACCTCTCAGTGCTATCTAGTGAATAATAAAAGATGACGTTTTGCAATCCCAACCCAATTTTTCTGGTTGAAAGAGGTTTTTTGGGATTACGTGACCATGTTTCGATTCTTATAGACCTTATTCGCTAAGAAAAAGCTTGAAATTTTACTAATAGAACTTTTGTAAACGTATTTCTAGGAAGAACAATGCTCAGCTGTCATAAGAATTCTTTTAGTTTTGGAAACGATTTCTACCAAATGCAATCGCATTTCAGGAATTGCGATTGTGAGGCACTGATTTATTGTGGAATGGAACTAGTCCACTAGATTACTGGCATTCATTCGATAGCTGAAATCAAGTGGACTTGAATGATGCATTTTGTTTCTCAAATGGCTTGTTTTGGCGCTATAAATAAAAGTTTGCTTCACATTTAAGGATTTCTCGCCGCATAAAGTTTTTTATGAACAAATAATAACCCTTCGAAAGTGCAAATCTCAGCAATTTTAAGGACGTAGTTCATTTTTAGAGAGAGCTTCATAGTGAGATGTGGTAGTTAGAAGAAGTCTGGGTTTTGCACTCCAAAGTGTGAAGTCTCGCAAAATTGACCTGAAGTCACCGTACCTTGAGCAACATATCAACAAACTGCGAGAAGTAATCTTCTTTTGAGTGCTACAGTACAATAAAAAGTTCTTCTCGAAAACAAAGTTTTCATAGAAATCGTCGAGATTTGAGCTGTCGAATAGTTTTTAGAAGTTCGGCGGAAAAGCTAACTTTAGTAGGAAATGCTTGAGTGTGAAAGATATTTTGAATTATATTGTTTTAGCACAGTAAGGGAGCCATTATGTGAATGGAGTATACCATCAAGATGTCCAAGTTTTAGACTATTGAACGGTTAATATAACCCTGACAGAAATCAAGAAGAGCGCTTTTCTTAAGAGGTCAAAATAGGATATGAACATTGAAAATTATCCAAATTCGCAAAATCTAATCTTCCGTTGATCGTTACAACACTCTGAAAAATCCTTCATCAAAATAAAGTAAATGATTTTGCTGAGATTTTCCCTAAACCAGTGATAACCAGTTACTCATGAAAAAAGGTTTATCCGTCGAGAAATATTTGAATGTGAAACAAAGTCTTTTTCGACTTTTACAATGAAGAAACAGGCCATCACGGAATAAAACTCATCGTTCAAGCTCACTAGATTTTAGCTTTCGAATTGTAGATCGAATGACTACTGAAACGCTTTGTACTTTTCTACCAAAAGGCTCAAACAGAGCGAAGAGGACGGGAAAGAATTGCACAAGCCTCCATATCTTCTTCGCATAAATAGTTATGAATAGAATTCGAACGAAATTATGCATTGACCTGAGAAATGGGAATCTCAACTCCACTAATAATCAAAAAAAATATCAAGAATCACCGATGAAGTGGGATCGCGTGCAGCAAACAGCACTATTTTGACGAACTGCTCATTGTTTTATAATTTTCAGTTAGTATGATTAATTTTATTCGCTTCATACAATAAAGTATATGGAAATACGAAAGAAATAGAAGATAAGCCTGATTAAATTGTGGCTTACTATGAAAAATCGTAGAAATGATCGATAATGGTTATAGATAAAGCCTTTATATGGACACTTGGTTCCTTATTTGAAATATGAGGATTATAAATTGATCAGTCACGATATTTTCATTATTATTTGAGCCAACTTGTCATATGGTTTGGTAAAGACTCTTGTACAGCCCGATACGCATACTTCGTCCTTACAGACTCGTCAGTCGGGCAGAACCTCTCGTCTTTCGATCTTTTTATTAGTCAGCTATCTTGAGAGCCCTGCTCTTCCTACAGAGCGTTATCGAAGGCGAACGTTGACAATCTATGACAAGTGAAAATTTTACCTAACACAGCTAATTTTTACCTAATAAAATTATGTTTCACACATGTATATTTTTCGCCGAAAAATCCTTCTTTGGATATCAGTGATCACGTGATAGCGTAGTGTTTACTGACTCCAACACTGTGCTTATTTTCGACCATTTGTCGGCAATGCAATCGGGAAAATGATATTTAGATCGCGTGCGTGAGAAAGTGGTTTTTGGTCATTCAACGGGCAGCGGGTTAGGCAGTAAGATGGACTGACGCAATGATCGATCAACTTTTGACCGGTCTTATGAAAGTACGATCTTTGTTATTCGATTAGGAATCGTTCGTCCGCTCTGAAAGAAAAATTTCAGTCAAAACGCATGATTCTGCTACTAGAAGACTTTTGGTACTTATATTTTAGCATAAATGCGGATAAACCAATCACCATTATGCTCGCTTTGACTTAACTGAGGGGGGTATAATGTCCTAACTGCTTGAAACAGCTACTCGGAGACGCTCAGATACTGAGAGATTTGCTCAACACGTTCATATGCTTGAAAATCAATCAATAATCGTCTAAGCCCACTGTACTGCCTCACCCACTAGCCCGTGAATTGGCCAAAGGCCGCTTGCTCGTGTACGCGAATTCGAGTAATTTTCTCTGATGCTGGACTGTAGTCAGAGATTTGAAATACTAAACGATTACTAATACTCATATGAAAAGTTTGCATTCTAGCAAATTTTCTGTTCTAAATAGTGATTGGGGACAACGTGGCCTAGTGGCAGTGATGCTCGCTACGACGCGCACGGAGCCGAACTCCATTCTCCAACTCTCTGCGGCAGTCAACAATGCTAGAAATAGCCAATCACTTGATTTTTTTTTGATACTCACTGCACAATTAACGAAAATCGTTGGTTGCAGCGTGTAATAGAAACTTCGTCGTTTGCAGCTTCATTCACCTGTTAACATGGTGTATACTACCGCCGTGAATATTCGCACAATGGTTTCTGGTATTGCAGCAGATAAAAATTTAGTTCAGGCATTTGTACTACGCCTTGCAATGCAATCAGTAAGCTGTCAGTTCTCACAGTTCAGATTTTTTTTTGAAGGTACTGTGGAAAGGTTAAGAAAACAAGTTTTAGTTCACTGAAAAGTCTGCAGTCTTGAAATAAACAGAGCATGCTTAGCTTTGAAAATCGTTTCATATCTTTCTGAATATGCATTCTGCTAACAAGTGATTACTTTGGTCTTTGGGTATTACTGTTCTGGAGCGGCAAGGTTATAGCTCTTCTCCTTGATGCAGTTCTACAATTTTGGGGCAACGCCCGGTTCAGGTCAACTATGAACCTCTAGAATGCAGGGAAGCAGCAGTTGTTCAAGATTCAACAAAGGTGAGAGAGTTCTTAACTTTTAGCAATACTACTGGAGGTTGAAATCACACCATGTAAGGACATTTGAAAAAATTGTATTGACTTCAATGCTATTACGAATATTATCTCGTGCAGCAAATGTGTGAATGAGATAAGTGTGTAAAAAATGGTCGCAAAATGTTTTATTTCTTTTGCAATTTTTTCGACGGTCTCAAGAATAACACTTACTGATATGGATACTTGATAGCCAACCTGCAATTGTAGTACGGGCTCCGCCACAATTTTAATTCGTCTTTCTTACGTAACCGTTGTCCATCTTGCTCCCAAATATTGTGACGTTCGAGAGACCCATAGTGTTCTTAATATTGTTTAAGTTCGTCATTGTCTGAGTGGTCATCCGTAGAAACGCTTGCAATCTCCGAACTCAATCAAGCCCTCTTTCTGTCGTCTGCTCTTCTTGTACTCATCCAGGAATCAATATCGCTGCAAATTTTCCGAAAACCAGAGATACGAAAAGTTTGGGAGCCTGAGTCTTGCCTTCCACCAGAACACTGTGAATCTCAGCTGAATCCCCGAAGCATCATCCAAATATTCTATAAAGATGGCAATAATCTTTTTGCAAGAAAGCATCAGTTCTCTTCTTTGCTGCATAACAGGAAGCGTAACAGAGATCCACTATGTCGAATAAGTCGGCGTCTGTTTATTCCAGGATCTCTTTGCTGATTGTGGCTTGCTTGGAAACCAATTAGGCGACTTATGTCATTACCTTTTTTCTTTCTAATTCGTGATTCATGCTGCTCTCCGTATTCATGATGAGTTCAAGTACACGTACGGAGTGATGTCTGTAATTTGAAAACCAACCACCTAACCTTTTTCCTTACTACCAAGTATTTCCTTCTCGGAAAATTTTAAATAATAACGAGGTCATCTTAATGGCTAAGGTATGTTGGATACAAAAATACGTTACATATACAGTTCTTTTTCCGATCAAGTGACTTGACTATTCAATTAACAAGCAACATTGATGCTATTGTTGTGCTAAATCAGACCTCTTCGCGAATGGTAATGAGTTGCTGACATAAAATACTATTATATACGATGTCTAGCTGTACAGAGTGTTTTCGCCTAGTGTATCCGACAATATTCGGGCCGTTCCTGAAAATTTCAGCATCATCGTCTGTCCACATTGCGGCTATACGGCTCATAGAATTTCATACACGTTCTGACTGAGAATCTTCTATGAGTCTCCTTCATCTTGAAAGCATTTGTTTGATTTGGTGGCCCAGATATGAACTCGAACCTGCGCCTCGAAAGGCCGGACTTTTCGTTAATTGAGTAGCATCAATGCCACTGCAATGCTCCACCTAGCGTAATTATTTGCGAAAAGAAATTGGAGATCTAGTTCACAGTGTCAAAATCGAGACAGTTAAACGAATTTAAAGGCGATTTATAGGAAAATCTGTCACGTTATTGTTGTTTTCTTAATGTGCGATGAGTTTCACAGAGCAAATGAAATACATTTTGACTCAAGTGAATCTACATAACGATGTTACTTGTAAGCGTACAAAAGAAGTTATGTTCTTATTATACCTGTATAGCCTCTACCGTGTTCCGCATATACACGAGCAGATCAGTGTTAATTGCTATTATGTCGGCAAGGTCAGGGTCATTTCCAAACAACGTGACCCTGTATTGGATTTGAAGCACACCTCCTATGTGGGAAAATTTGACTTGAGCATAAGCAGCAGAAGAACTCATGTCGCTTTTTAATAGAAGGGGAAGATGTGTGTGAGAAGATGAATAAAATCCTCTGCTTATGCGACTCGCAAAATATCGCAAGTTCTCATCGGAAAGCACTCGTTGTTGGTCGGCGGGCTTTATTCTCTTTCCAAGCTCTCCTCAGCTTCTGAAACAAGGCTTTCCGGCGATACCGTTAACGCCGTGAGCTGTCTGAAAAAGTAGATTGAAGAATTTTCTTACTCAAACCCGTGCCATGGTTCAAAATAAATCTTAGGTATAGAAAATCTTTGCAAGTTGATCTACATTAGTATGAGCGAAAAAAAGTTAGTGGAAGCATCTTAGAAGCACTCTAGTCAGAAGCAACGTCGTCGGGATCTCAAAAACCATACTGTTACGTAACTAGCTTGATAAACGATGCAGAATTTTACTAGCATTTACTCTTACGCGCCACTGTTGCATAAGTAGCAAGCGAATTTTTACCCAAAACAGTTTCTTCTCGCAAGAAAAGTGCACAATTGAACAATACCAAACTCATGCAATTTAATTGCAATAACCATATTGAAAAAGCAAAGCAGTACAAACTTTTCACAAAACCTATCATACTACATAAGATACAAGACAGCGAATATAACGTACTCTTACGAAAACTCGCCCTTTATATCCTTCGTATTGGTGAACTAATGCTGACATCATTGGTATGTGACAAAGTAGAGCTTAGTGATCCTTTGAATAATCAGTGATATCTATAATGTGAATTACACAAATTACTGTACAAAGCTTTGCCATTTCTCTAGAAATGTTCTTGCCGCAGATAAATATGAAGTCAAATACTTTCGACGTGTGAAATTTCAGTGTTACAAGTCTTCTGTAAAACTGATTTCTTATCATCTGTTACTCTCTTTCTCGTTTCTTAATCACTGTTATGTAGTCTCCACTTTGTACATCACAAACATCTATTTCATTCTTATTTCAGCATTACTGTGAATCGTGCTGGACGTCAATGCATGGCACTCCTTCACGAGAACATCACAAGCCTCTTGCGAAAGAAGCTTAGTCGACCGTACATCTCATTTTCTCTCTGTTGCTTCCTAGTTTCTGAAATATCAATGAAGAAGTGTAAAAAGGTAGTAAATCTGAATGAGAGAAGTTTCATGTGGATAAAATATTGTGAATCTTCATGGCATCGCTATATACAGTTGTGAGACAAAGAACACGAGGAAATAACGATAAGCAAACAAACAGAATAAATAAGCCGGGAAAAAACTTGGCTAGTAAGTATTAAGGAGCAAAGTAAAGCAAATAAAACACTAAGTTCAACTTGAGGAAACATTGAAATGCGATAATTCGAATGCGCATTAGTTTGTTTCTCAAAATACTTCTTTGACTCGATGTGATTTACTTATATCGAATTGAAGATTTTGAATGGTATGCAAAATATTCGACATAAGGCGGAATTAAACCCAAGTCTAATACATGCCGAGGCGCGTGCTACGACTACACATAGATTCCACAGCTGTGATCCCACTCCTTTTTCGGTATAAACAATTGTAGCTGTCAGCTGCCAATCTCTTTGATGTTTTGGTGTGTCAAGAACACGACATTGAACTCGGTTATGCTGACAGCTATTCGGAATGGATGGTTCGAGTGATTTATTTATTTTTAGTGCTTTTTAGCAATTATGTGATGTTGTGTACATCGCAGAAAAAGTGGCAATAGTGCGTCGGCATCGCTGGTGTGGTGGTAGTAGGCGCCCAGACTAAGGGGTCGCGGATTCAACTTCTTATTGATGTTCAACGCTTTGCTTACTATTTAACACTCTTGAATGTGTGTATATAACATCACAGTATTGTTGAAAAGCAGTAAAAAATAAGAAATATTATTAAGTTCTCGAATTGAAACGTCGAATTTTCCCTGTTTACTCAATTCTGTTTGAAAAAAAACAAATCCTTGAAAATGCTGTTGTACTTCATAGATCGATAGCATCAGTTACGACGATGCAGTTTCCCATTGGACGTGAGGATATTAAAAGCAATAGGACATGATGAAAAAACTTTTAAAAAGCAGAGCTCTTGGGCAGTGAGATCGCACATCTTTAACTCAATTAGATAATCAATCCGATCATATAGTAAGGAAAGTTGCTAACGGACAAATGAAAGGAGCTGGAGTGGAGTCTAGAAGCAATACAAGCGCCCCCCAGAATGACCACACGATGAATGACCGTGTTTATGGGTCATATGGGCCACTTGGGTCAAGGATAGTTCAGTAGGTGCTTTTCACGCTTTTTGAGTTCACTAATCTTCCATCCATCTATGGTTGGAAAGTGTGCGTCAAGGATAGTTCAGTAGGTGCTTCTCACGCTTTTTGAGTTCACTAATCTTCCATCCATCTATGGTTGGAAAGTGTGCGTCAAGGATAGTTCAGTAGGTGCTTTTCACGCTTTTTGAGTTCACTAATCTTTCATCCATCTATGGTTGGAAAGTGTGCGTCAAGGATAGTTCAGTAGGTGCTTTTCACGCTTTTTGAGTTCACTAATCTTCCATCCATCTATGGTTGGAAAGTGGTACCGGACTTGTCTGGAAGGTTAGCAGCACTGACTTGTTACATCGGTAGGCCACTGCAAATCATTGTCCGGAGCGCATATTTATTCAATCACCTAAAAGTTGTTGATGAAATCGAGTGCATGACGGATCTTTCAGGGACTGGTCAAACTCGAGAGCTTCATACTTTATTCCCTATCCTTAATCACCTCAATCTTCAACCAAACTCTAGATTGCCGAGAAAAACTGGTTCGATTACTCAATAACTGGTGCTTTCGCTGTCAGTTATCACAGTTTTCTTCATTCTTCATATAAATTACGTGTAATTCGGCATAGTCCTCAGTCAACTTTCCAGTTGGGCATGATTTCTCATTCATCTCAAACATGAAGAGACTTTATAGGCTGTGTCGTCATTGAAAGAAGACGCCAGGTTGCAACTTTCAGCGGTATAAATTACACTCAATTCAAAATACTGTCATTGCTATCGAGGAAAACTATTTTCTCGCCAAGACTTCGGCACTGTAGATGCGAGCCAAGTCAGTGTAATATAAGATTGCAACTAAGCCTTTCGGTATTTCCAAAAATAGTTATAACTTCTTTTGTACGCTTACAAGTAACATCGTAATGTAGGTTCACTTGAGTCAAAATGTATTTCATTTACTCTGTGGAACTCATCGCACATTAAGAAAACAACAATAACGTGACAGATTTTCCTATAAATCGCCTTTAAATTCGTTTAACTGTCTCGATTTTGACACTGTGAACTAGATCTCCACTTTCTTTTCGCAAATAATTACGCTAGGTGGAGCATTGCAGTGGCATTGATGCTACTCAATTAACGAAAAGTCCGGCCTTTCGAGGCGCAGGTTCGAGTTCATATCTGGGCCACCGAATCAAACAAATGTTTTCAAGATGAAGGAGACTCATAGAAGATTCTCTGTCAGAAAGTGTATTATGAGCCGTATAGCCGCAATGTGGACAGACGATGATGCTGAAATTTACAGGAACGGCCCGAATATTGTCGGATACACTAGGCGAAAATACTCTGTACATCTAGACATCGTATATATTAGTATTCTATGTCAGCAGCAAGCATTAGAGTTCTTATCCAAAAGCAAATCTTCAACGATACCAACGATATTCTCCGTAAAAGGAGCTGTAATTTGATTATTTGTACTGAAGGAATCTAACTGATTTGTACCTATAGCAACGAGCTTTATTTATATCTTTATCTATATGCAACTCCAATAGAAAGCACCCTCACTTTGATGAGAATGTCAAGATCATGCAAGTAAACATCTCTGTAAAAAAAATCGTAATCATTAGTAATAAGTAGTCTAACTGGATATTATCGAATTTAAACTGACAATGTTCCTCCCGAGCTTCACCGCTGCGAGTGCACTGGGGGTATAGCTCAGGGGTAGAGCGCTCGCTTTGCATGCGAGAAGTCTGGGGTTCGATTCCCCATACCTCCACCTAGGTTTTGTAATGTCGATATGAGCAACAACAATCGATGTCTTGCCATTTTCATGACATCTTTGGATTTTGTGTTGAACACTCACCTATTTTCGACGCTCTAACAATATCCTTGTAAGCATAAATTTAGCACAGTGCGCAATATTCGTCTTCATTAAAGTGTGAGGTTATTTTCCAGAAAACCATAGATTATTCAAGAAATCCTATTTCTTCTGAAGTTCAATTGCAGATTCCTAAAGTCAGGTGCATTTCCTACATGCCTTCCTATCCTCTGAATGTCAGCGTAGTTTTTCTGGTCATTTTGTGCTGCAATCAGGAACATACAAAGGTGAATTTCTGGGTCTTTGGAGGACTGCGTCCTAAATAAGAGTTGGAACCGATTTTTTTTTTTGTTTCCTTCTCGTAACGTTTGTTTTTATTCCCTTATATATTTCAAACATATCATATGGAAAAAGTACATCGACAATGATGTAAAAATTTCCACCAAATCCAACAAATCATATCTGCATCGTCGTATCAATTTCAAAATCACTGGTACTCCTTCATGGCACGATAGATATAAGTGATGACCATTGAGGAATCTCTCCACTGATTTTTCATCCCCAATCATTACTTATGGGTCATATGACCTTGACCCTTTCAGCGTTCCGCTACCGGTGAAGACTTCTGTGCAGAGCAGCTACTTGTCTAACAAAAGTGCTTTAGTCACGCAACTAAATATGCACTGTAGTAATCAGGCGTATTAGGAAGAACGGATCATTTCTTTTATCACTGGTTATTGTCACTAGGGTTAGTAATGTTGTCCTATTACCACCACCTTTGGTACTATGACACACTTGATTAATAACACATCGCCATTCACTTCTTCATCTGATCAGTCAGCATCAACCGATCGCCCTATTTACGCCTAGGTGCTGTCTTTACATATAAATATAAATTTACATATATATGAGCTTACATATACATGTATATTTTCTTGAATTTCCGAAATTTTCCAGTAGGAATATCCACACTGATTACGTTTAATCGATTCGACGTTTAATTTTAGTACTCACAGTGCTTTAATGTGAACTCTTCAACGTAGTTTACTATTTCTCTATGGAGGACATTTATACAATGTTGCACATACAGTCATTTAGTTGTATCAACGTGGCATTGATCAGTGCTCTAAAACTTCATAGTTAATAGCGGTCTATGCTGAAAATTAGGCGCTGAGCGTACTTTTTCCGGCAAAATTATGCTATACTTTTTTTTCTTAACTTCTAATTATTTTCGTTCCTTTTCACTCTAGTTAGGTACTTCTTTCTTTAGGAAATCATGAAACGCCGTAAGTCTTACACTGCGGCTTTCAAGCTTGATGTGGTGAAGTATCGCGATATGCATGCAGCATTGCCAGCAACCATGTTTTTCCGTTTTAATGTGACAGAAGGAATGATCAAGCAATGGGTTATTGACATGGGAAAGTTCGAGTAGATGCCAGCAATGAAGAGAGACCGACGTTACAAAAAGCCAAACGTTGAAGAAGTTGCAGATGAGATCTACAGCTGGGTTGTTCAGAAGAGAGAGGAAGATGGAGCTGTCAAAGTGAATGAAATAAAAAAGCAGAGCAAAGAAGTTGACAATAAGAAGCAGAGCAAAGAAGTTGCCAATAAGAAGCAGAGCAAAGAAGTTGCCAGAAGAGAATGATTGCCAGGATTTCCTCGGGACTCCTGGCAACAAAGCACCTGAACCAGCACAGTTTCCCGGTCCGGGACCCTCATTATCAGTGAAAACGTGCCGTCCAAGTATCCAAGTAAGTAAGAACATAAACAATAATAACGAGGTAGGAATTGAAAATAGAATTGAAGTGTTCGTTACTTTTGTTGCTGTTTAATGTTCAAAATAGAAAATTCTAATGCTTTGAATGCATTTCTTTCCCCGTGGTACGATGTTTCCAATACACCTAAGAGAAGATGCTACTGATGAGTCCCAATAGGGCGAAATAGCCGCCTATACAGCACTAGATCATCGGCTCAAAATAATTCATATCTTTGACAGACTATTTCGTTTTGAGCGGGTTTGTAAAAGAGCGGTCGATAGGAGATGTATGATTCATTCTAGAAGCCGCAAGCTCGACTGCCGGTCACTACAACATCAGGTAATACCATCATCCGATTTGGGGTGATTATATTTTTTACTCGGCGTCGATTCTTTAGCGGATTACTTAGCCTCAAGGGATCGACGGAACCGGGAAAGGGTGCTACTGATTACTCCCAATAGGACGAAATAGGCGCCCATATATCACTAGACCTATCAGCTCAAAACAAGTCATGTCCTTATCAAATTACACCCAAGAGAATTGAGTGGTGAGCAAAAACATGGCGTCAGACGGAAATCGAACCCTCGTTTCATTCTATCAGGTGACGCGTGCCCTACCACTCACGACCGGGGCACATTTGCTTGACATCATTCATCAACATCTCTATGTTACGTATTAGCCACCAACCTTTAACAGGTTTGGTCGAGTACGCGACTTCGCTCTATAAAACCCAGTTGAGCTGACAGCCATTGCCATAACTGATACTCGGAATTTCTAATATTTTCACCGCATTTTTTTTTTAGCAGTGGTTTGATGTTTCCAATACACCTAAGAGAATTGAGTTATAGCAGTGGCTGTCAGCTCGACTGGGTTTATAAAGCAAAATCGCATACCAAACCACATCTGTTAAAGGTTGGTTGCTGATAGCTAACATAGAGATGTTGATGAATGAGTGGGCGGGCAAACGTGGCCTCGATGGTGTAGTGGTAGAGCACGCGTCCCCGAATAGGATGAAACGCGGGTGCGATTCCCGCCTGAGGCCATGTTTTTGCTCACCATGCAGTTCTCTTAGGTGTTTTTGGAACAGAAAATTTGAAATCTTAAAAAATATTACATTACCGAAAGGTGCGCGTGTTTGTACGTCCCTTTTATATAGAAATTAATCCGCTCTTATCCAAGGAATTTTAGGGAACTTTGGTGTTTTCTTACTGAGTCGAAACGAGTCTATTGAAAGTAGGTATATTCGACAATGGCCAATATTTTCGCTAATTTCACCTTCTTCAGAGCCTAAAAAAGTCAAATTGTAACGTAATCTTGGTTAAATGTTTTTATACTGAGAATAAAAAAAGCTCAAAGTCCATGTTTTTCCCACTTGGGCAGCAGCTACTTCAAATGCTAACCGTTCTCTACAAGTGATCCAGTCATTAATACACCGTTGAAATTGTCGCAAGTTCAACTCCTGAATGACTCAAATTCACTAAAACTCTAAGAAGCATGCAAGTGAATAATGCCATTCTATCACGTTTTGAGACCAGTTTAACATATGGTCAGTCTACTTATGTGGGATCACGCATAATTAGCAAGACTTTCATCGCTGCGCTTTATCTTTGGCTACTAAGAATTCCCTCAAACTGCCTCGATGGTATTTTGCGATCGTGAACTCCAAGCGAAGGTCGAACCAAAAACCGTGTCTTCACTCCGTGTCTACTTCCACTCAAACACTAATATTGTTGACCATGCACTTAGAATCTTCGTTTAAAATCTTTCCTCGTTGGGGCTATGAAGAGTGCTTGAGAATTAATTCAAGCTGACCAGGCGCAGAAGCCGAAATCCACCGTTAACCGCTGTCGGACAAATGCAGAATTCTCTTGCTCTTACTGAAGCATCGTTTTGAGCTGTTTAATTCAATTCTATCAAATCTAATGATAGTTTCTTGCTGCGGTAGGTAACACAAAAGTGAGTAAACTAGGGCACGGCTTTCATTATCATCATTTTTGTCAAATATTTTGTCCAGCTGATCAATTGTGTTGCTGGATACTGAGGCTCGGAGATTTGAGATGTTTTTCACAGTTTATATAGAATTTTCAGCAATAATTAATCGTACATTTCGGAATAACACTCTTAAGCGGATGCTCAGAAATAAAACCACTTATAGCGAAAGCTCACATTCCACATCCTAACTACATTCAGTACACCACAAAAGATTTGATCGTGTATGCGCTTTGTGAAAATCATGCTGTGCACTTTGAGGAAAAAACGCAGTCTTTTCTTAGTTGCTACAAATCACCAGAAAAGCGATTCCATAAGCCAGGCATGCTATGAGAAGTGCAATATTCTCAGCTATCGAATGACTCCTTAAGCTTGAGCGAAAATTGTGTGTTCGACGAGAAAACCACGAAAATGCGCGTGTACAATGTGTGGTGCAGTGGTCTTGAAAGGTTGAATACTTACCGCTTCAGAAAAACTCTAGATAAAACATGTTCATATGCTCTTCATGTACAAGCTAAGACTCTTCATAGCCCCAACGGGAAAGGATTCAAAAGCAAGATTCTAATTGCATGGTCAACAATTGAGAGTGTTTTAGTGGGAGTAGACACGGAGTAAAGACACGATCCTTGGTTCAACCTTCGTTTGGAGTTCACGATCGCAAAATACGATCGAGGGATTTGAAGGAATTCCTAGCCAAAGATAAAGCGCAGCGAAGAAAGTCTTGCTAATTATGTGTGATTTCACATAATAAGACTGAACATGTCTTAGATTAGTCTCGAAACGTGAGAAAATGGCATTATGAAGGAATTCCTAGCCAAAGATAAAGCGCAGGAAGAAAGTCTTGCTAATTATGTGTGATTTCACATAATAAGACTGAACATGTCTTAGATTGGTCTCGAAACGTGAGAAAATGGCATTATGAAGGAATTCCTAGCCAAAGATAAAGCGCAGGAAGAAAGTCTTGCTAATTATGTGTGATTTCACATAATAAGACTGAACATGTCTTAGATTGGTCTCGAAACGTGAGAGAATGGCATTATTCACTTGCATGCTTCTTAGAGTTTTAGTAAATTTGGATCATGTGTTGAACATGAACTTGAGGAAAGCAAAGGAGTTGAACTTGAGACAATTTCAACGGTGTACCAATGACTGTATCACTTGTACAAAACGGTTAGCATTTGAAGTAGCTGCTGCCCAAGTGGGAAAAACATGGACTTTGAGCTTTTTTATTCTCAGTATAAAAACATTTAACCAAGATTACGTTACAATTTGACTTTTTTAGGCTCTGAAGAAGGTGAAATTAGCGAAAATATTGGCCATTGTCGAATATACCTACTTTCAATAGACTCGTTTCGACTCAGTAAGAAAACACCAAAGTTCCCTAAAATTCCTTGGATAAGAGCGGATTAATTTCTATATAAAAGGGACGTACAAACACGCGCACCTTTCGGTAATGTAATATTTTTAAGATTTCAAATTTTCTGTTCCAAAAACACCTAAGAGAACTGCATGGTGAGCAAAAACATGGCCTCAGGCGGGAATCGCACCCGCGTTTCATCCTATTCGGGGACGCGTGCTCTACCACTACACCATCGAGGCCACGTTTGCCCGCCCACTCATTCATCAACATCTCTATGTTAGCTATCAGCAACCAACCTTTAACAGATGTGGTTTGGTATGCGATTTTGCTTTATAAACCCAGTCGAGCTGACAGCCACTGCTATAACTCAATTCTCTTAGGTGTATTGGAAACATCAAACCACTGCTAAAAAAAAAATGCGGTGAAAATATTAGAAATTCCGAGTATCAGTTATGGCAATGGCTGTCAGCTCAACTGGGTTTATAGAGCGAAGTCGCGTACTCGACCAAACCTGTTAAAGGTTGGTGGCTAATACGTAACATAGAGATGTTGATGAATGATGTCAAGCAAATGTGCCCCGGTCGTGAGTGGTAGGGCACGCGTCACCTGATAGAATGAAACGAGGGTTCGATTTCCGTCTGACGCCATGTTTTTGCTCACCACTCAATTCTCTTGGGTGTAATTTGATAAGGACATGACTTGTTTTGAGCTGATAGGTCTAGTGATATATGGGCGCCTATTTCGTCCTATTGGGAGTAATCAGTAGCACCCTTTCCCGGTTCCGTCGATCCCTTGAGGCTAAGTAATCCGCTAAAGAAATCGACGCCGAGTAAAAAATATAATCACCCCAAATCGGATGATGGTATTACCTGATGTTGTAGTGACCGGCAGTCGAGCTTGCGGCTTCTAGAATGAATCATACATCTCCTATCGACCGCTCTTTTACAAACCCGCTCAAAACGAAATAGTCTGTCAAAGATATGAATTATTTTGAGCCGATGATCTAGTGCTGTATAGGCGGCTATTTCGCCCTATTGGGACTCATCAGTAGCATCTTCTCTTAGGTGTATTGGAAACATCGTACCACGGGGAAAGAAATGCATTCAAAGCATTAGAATTTTCTATTTTGAACATTAAACAGCAACAAAAGTAACGAACACTTCAATTCTATTTTCAATTCCTACCTCGTTATTATTGTTTATGTTCTTACTTACTTGGATACTTGGACGGCACGTTTTCACTGATAATGAGGGTCCCGGACCGGGAAACTGTGCTGGTTCAGGTGCTTTGTTGCCAGGAGTCCCGAGGAAATCCTGGCAATCATTCTCTTCTGGCAACTTCTTTGCTCTGCTTCTTATTGGCAACTTCTTTGCTCTGCTTCTTATTGTCAACTTCTTTGCTCTGCTTTTTTATTTCATTCACTTGACAGCTCCATCTTCCTCTCTCTTCTGAACAACCCAGCTGTAGATCTCATCTGCAACTTCTTCAACGTTTGGCTTTTTGTAACGTCGGTCTCTCTTCATTGCTGGCATCTACTCGAACTTTCCCATGTCAATAACCCATTGCTTGATCATTCCTTCTGTCACATTAAAACGGAAAAACATGGTTGCTGGCAATGCTGCATGCATATCGCGATACTTCACCACATCAAGCTTGAAAGCCGCAGTGTAAGACTTACGGCGTTTCATGATTTCCTAAAGAAAGAAGTACCTAACTAGAGTGAAAAGGAACGAAAATAATTAGAAGTTAAGAAAAAAAAGTATAGCATAATTTTGCCGGAAAAAGTACGCTCAGCGCCTAATTTTCAGCATAGACCGCTATTAACTATGAAGTTTTAGAGCACTGATCAATGCCACGTTGATACAACTAAATGACTGTATGTGCAACATTGTATAAATGTCCTCCATAGAGAAATAGTAAACTACGTTGAAGAGTTCACATTAAAGCACTGTGAGTACTAAAATTAAACGTCGAATCGATTAAACGTAATCAGTGTGGATATTCCTACTGGAAAATTTCGGAAATTCAAGAAAATATACATGTATATGTAAGCTCATATATATGTAAATTTATATTTATATGTAAAGACAGCACCTAGGCGTAAATAGGGCGATCGGTTGATGCTGACTGATCAGATGAAGAAGTGAATGGCGATGTGTTATTAATCAAGTGTGTCATAGTACCAAAGGTGGTGGTAATAGGACAACATTACTAACCCTAGTGACAATAACCAGTGATAAAAGAAATGATCCGTTCTTCCTAATACGCCTGATTACTACAGTGCATATTTAGTTGCGTGACTAAAGCACTTTTGTTAGACAAGTAGCTGCTCTGCACAGAAGTCTTCACCGGTAGCGGAACGCTGAAAGGGTCAAGGTCATATGACCCATAAGTAATGATTGGGGATGAAAAATCAGTGGAGAGATTCCTCAATGGTCATCACTTATATCTATCGTGCCATGAAGGAGTACCAGTGATTTTGAAATTGATACGACGATGCAGATATGATTTGTTGGATTTGGTGGAAATTTTTACATCATTGTCGATGTACTTTTTCCATATGATATGTTTGAAAATATATAAGGGAATAAAAACAAACGTTACGAGAAGGAAACAAAAAAAAAAATCGGTTCCAACTCTTATTTAGGACGCAGTCCTCCAAAGACCCAGAAATTCACCTTTGTATGTTCCTGATTGCAGCACAAAATGACCAGAAAAACTACGCTGACATTCAGAGGATAGGAAGGCATGTAGGAAATGCACCTGACTTTAGGAATCTGCAATTGAACTTCAGAAGAAATAGGATTTCTTGAATAATCTATGGTTTTCTGGAAAATAACCTCACACTTTAATGAAGACGAATATTGCGCACTGTGCTAAATTTATGCTTACAAGGATATTGTTAGAGCGTCGAAAATAGGTGAGTGTTCAACACAAAATCCAAAGATGTCATGAAAATGGCAAGACATCGATTGTTGTTGCTCATATCGACATTACAAAACCTAGGTGGAGGTATGGGGAATCGAACCCCAGACTTCTCGCATGCAAAGCGAGCGCTCTACCCCTGAGCTATACCCCCAGTGCACTCGCAGCGGTGAAGCTCGGGAGGAACATTGTCAGTTTAAATTCGATAATATCCAGTTAGACTACTTATTACTAATGATTACGATTTTTTTTACAGAGATGTTTACTTGCATGATCTTGACATTCTCATCAAAGTGAGGGTGCTTTCTATTGGAGTTGCATATAGATAAAGATATAAATAAAGCTCGTTGCTATAGGTACAAATCAGTTAGATTCCTTCAGTACAAATAATCAAATTACAGCTCCTTTTACGGAGAATATCGTTGGTATCGTTGAAGATTTGCTTTTGGATAAGAACTCTAATGCTTGCTGCTGACATAGAATACTAATATATACGATGTCTAGATGTACAGAGTATTTTCGCCTAGTGTATCCGACAATATTCGGGCCGTTCCTGTAAATTTCAGCATCATCGTCTGTCCACATTGCGGCTATACGGCTCATAATACACTTTCTGACAGAGAATCTTCTATGAGTCTCCTTCATCTTGAAAACATTTGTTTGATTCGGTGGCCCAGATATGAACTCGAACCTGCGCCTCGAAAGGCCGGACTTTTCGTTAATTGAGTAGCATCAATGCCACTGCAATGCTCCACCTAGCGTAATTATTTGCGAAAAGAAAGTGGAGATCTAGTTCACAGTGTCAAAATCGAGACAGTTAAACGAATTTAAAGGCGATTTATAGGAAAATCTGTCACGTTATTGTTGTTTTCTTAATGTGCGATGAGTTCCACAGAGTAAATGAAATACATTTTGACTCAAGTGAACCTACATTACGATGTTACTTGTAAGCGTACAAAAGAAGTTATAACTATTTTTGGAAATACCGAAAGGCTTAGTTGCAATCTTATATTACACTGACTTGGCTCGCATCTACAGTGCCGAAGTCTTGGCGAGAAAATAGTTTTTCCTCGATAGCAATGACAGTATTTTGAATTGAGTGTAATTTATACCGCTGAAAGTTGCAACCTGGCGTCTTCTTTCAATGACGACACAGCCTATAAAGTCTCTTCATGTTTGAGATGAATGAGAAATCATGCCCAACTGGAAAGTTGACTGAGGACTATGCCGAATTACACGTAATTTATATGAAGAATGAAGAAAACTGTGATAACTGACAGCGAAAGCACCAGTTATTGAGTAATCGAACCAGTTTTTCTCGGCAATCTAGAGTTTGGTTGAAGATTGAGGTGATTAAGGATAGGGAATAAAGTATGAAGCTCTCGAGTTTGACCAGTCCCTGAAAGATCCGTCATGCACTCGATTTCATCAACAACTTTTAGGTGATTGAATGAATATGCGCTCCGGACAATGATTTGCAGTGGCCTACCGATGTAACAAGTCAGTGCTGCTAACCTTCCAGACAAGTCCGGTACCACTTTCCAACCATAGATGGATGGAAGATTAGTGAACTCAAAAAGCGTGAAAAGCACCTACTGAACTATCCTTGACGCACACTTTCCAACCATAGATGGATGAAAGATTAGTGAACTCAAAAAGCGTGAAAAGCACCTACTGAACTATCCTTGACGCACACTTTCCAACCATAGATGGATGGAAGATTAGTGAACTCAAAAAGCGTGAGAAGCACCTACTGAACTATCCTTGACGCACACTTTCCAACCATAGATGGATGGAAGATTAGTGAACTCAAAAAGCGTGAAAAGCACCTACTGAACTATCCTTGACCCAAGTGGCCCATATGACCCATAAACACGGTCATTCATCGTGTGGTCATTCTGGGGGGCGCTTGTATTGCTTCTAGACTCCACTCCAGCTCCTTTCATTTGTCCGTTAGCAACTTTCCTTACTATATGATCGGATTGATTATCTAATTGAGTTAAAGATGTGCGATCTCACTGCCCAAGAGCTCTGCTTTTTAAAAGTTTTTTTCATCATGTCCTATTGCTTTTAATATCCTCACGTCCAATGGGAAACTGCATCGTCGTAACTGATGCTATCGATCTATGAAGTACAACAGCATTTTCAAGGATTTGTTTTTTTTCAAACAGAATTGAGTAAACAGGGAAAATTCGACGTTTCAATTCGAGAACTTAATAATATTTCTTATTTTTTACTGCTTTTCAACAATACTGTGATGTTATATACACACATTCAAGAGTGTTAAATAGTAAGCAAAGCGTTGAACATCAATAAGAAGTTGAATCCGCGACCCCTTAGTCTGGGCGCCTACTACCACCACACCAGCGATGCCGACGCACTATTGCCACTTTTTCTGCGATGTACACAACATCACATAATTGCTAAAAAGCACTAAAAATAAATAAATCACTCGAACCATCCATTCCGAATAGCTGTCAGCATAACCGAGTTCAATGTCGTGTTCTTGACACACCAAAACATCAAAGAGATTGGCAGCTGACAGCTACAATTGTTTATACCGAAAAAGGAGTGGGATCACAGCTGTGGAATCTATGTGTAGTCGTAGCACGCGCCTCGGCATGTATTAGACTTGGGTTTAATTCCGCCTTATGTCGAATATTTTGCATACCATTCAAAATCTTCAATTCGATATAAGTAAATCACATCGAGTCAAAGAAGTATTTTGAGAAACAAACTAATGCGCATTCGAATTATCGCATTTCAATGTTTCCTCAAGTTGAACTTAGTGTTTTATTTGCTTTACTTTGCTCCTTAATACTTACTAGCCAAGTTTTTTCCCGGCTTATTTATTCTGTTTGTTTGCTTATCGTTATTTCCTCGTGTTCTTTGTCTCACAACTGTATATAGCGATGCCATGAAGATTCACAATATTTTATCCACATGAAACTTCTCTCATTCAGATTTACTACCTTTTTACACTTCTTCATTGATATTTCAGAAACTAGGAAGCAACAGAGAGAAAATGAGATGTACGGTCGACTAAGCTTCTTTCGCAAGAGGCTTGTGATGTTCTCGTGAAGGAGTGCCATGCATTGACGTCCAGCACGATTCACAGTAATGCTGAAATAAGAATGAAATAGATGTTTGTGATGTACAAAGTGGAGACTACATAACAGTGATTAAGAAACGAGAAAGAGAGTAACAGATGATAAGAAATCAGTTTTACAGAAGACTTGTAACACTGAAATTTCACACGTCGAAAGTATTTGACTTCATATTTATCTGCGGCAAGAACATTTCTAGAGAAATGGCAAAGCTTTGTACAGTAATTTGTGTAATTCACATTATAGATATCACTGATTATTCAAAGGATCACTAAGCTCTACTTTGTCACATACCAATGATGTCAGCATTAGTTCACCAATACGAAGGATATAAAGGGCGAGTTTTCGTAAGAGTACGTTATATTCGCTGTCTTGTATCTTATGTAGTATGATAGGTTTTGTGAAAAGTTTGTACTGCTTTGCTTTTTCAATATGGTTATTGCAATTAAATTGCATGAGTTTGGTATTGTTCAATTGTGCACTTTTCTTGCGAGAAGAAACTGTTTTGGGTAAAAAATTCGCTTGCTACTTATGCAACAGTGGCGCGTAAGAGTAAATGCTAGTAAATTCTGCATCGTTTATCAAGCTAGTTTACGTAACAGTATGGTTTTTGAGATCCCGACGGACGTTGCTTCTGACTAGAGTGCTTCTAAGATGCTTCCACTAACTTTTTTCGCTCATACTAATGTAGATCAACTTGCAAAGATTTTCTATACCTAAGATTTATTTTGAACCATGGCACGGGTTTGAGTAAGAAAATTCTTCAATCTACTTTTTCAGACAGCTCACGGCGTTAACGGTATCGCCGGAAAGCCTTGTTTCAGAAGCTGAGGAGAGCTTGGAAAGAGAATAAAGCCCGCCGACCAACAACGAGTGCTTTCCGATGAGAACTTGCGATATTTGCGAGTCGCATAAGCAGAGGATTTTATTCATCTTCTCACACACATCTTCCCCTTCTATTAAAAAGCGACATGAGTTCTTCTGCTGCTTATGCTCAAGTCAAATTTTCCCACATAGGAGGTGTGCTTCAAATCCAATACAGGGTCACGTTGTTTGGAAATGACCCTGACCTTGCCGACATAATAGCAATTAACACTGATCTGCTCGTGTATATGCGGAACACGGTAGAGGCTATACAGGTATAATAAGAAACATAACTTCTTTGTACGCTTACAAGTAACATCGTTATGTAGATTCACTTGAGTCAAATGTATTTCATTTGCTCTGTGAAACTCATCGCACATTAAGAAAACAACAATAACGTGACAGATTTTCCTATAAATCGCCTTTAAATTCGTTTAACTGTCTCGATTTTGACACTGTGAACTAGATCTCCAATTTCTTTTCGCAAATAATTACGCTAGGTGGAGCATTGCAGTGGCATTGATGCTACTCAATTAACGAAAAGTCCGGCCTTTCGAGGCGCAGGTTCGAGTTCATATCTGGGCCACCAAATCAAACAAATGCTTTCAAGATGAAGGAGACTCATAGAAGATTCTCAGTCAGAACGTGTATGAAATTCTATGAGCCGTATAGCCGCAATGTGGACAGACGATGATGCTGAAATTTTCAGGAACGGCCCGAATATTGTCGGATACACTAGGCGAAAACACTCTGTACAGCTAGACATCGTATATAATAGTATTTTATGTCAGCAACTCATTACCATTCGCGAAGAGGTCTGATTTAGCACAACAATAGCATCAATGTTGCTTGTTAATTGAATAGTCAAGTCACTTGATCGGAAAAAGAACTGTATATGTAACGTATTTTTGTATCCAACATACCTTAGCCATTAAGATGACCTCGTTATTATTTAAAATTTTCCGAGAAGGAAATACTTGGTAGTAAGGAAAAAGGTTAGGTGGTTGGTTTTCAAATTACAGACATCACTCCGTACGTGTACTTGAACTCATCATGAATACGGAGAGCAGCATGAATCACGAATTAGAAAGAAAAAAGGTAATGACATAAGTCGC
>JAHQIW010000067.1:0-218458 GCA_019055375.1 Parelaphostrongylus tenuis | reverse complement strand
TCCAACGCTGGGGGTTACAATGGCAGAGGTGGAGCAGACCGTCCAGCCTTGCGAGTTAAACGCACAGAGGGTTGGATGCATGCATCCGTAAACGCTAACATGGTACGTGGGTTCGACTGTTGACGATTTTTGGCTTCTTCACAATTTTCCTTGAAGTGCTGGTCGGTCGATTCTCTTTCAGATTCTTCACAGGCAGGGAGGCGCCTTCTATCATACATTGGAGGTAGCAGGCTGCTTCCGAGCAGGCTGAAATCAACTTTTGGTTCTTTCGGGTTATAAGGGAACAAATTCAAAGCCGACCTCATTCAGTGCAGAAGAAGTTTTCTAGGCGTGTTAGGAATCATTCGAAAGCTTAGATTTCTGGCCAGAGCTCCACATAACCGGAATTTCCAAAACACTCTTTTATAGCGCTGTAAAATCCAAAGTGAAATTGTGTTTCACAAAACATGTGTTTTTTTCTTATCTCGCTTATAGTTCGCGGGACAAAACTTCTTCATTAGGGTGTTAGTACCAATTCATAGCTCTAGTTTCGAAGAAACTCACAAATATGTTTGCCTTTTGGAAAAGCTCTTTTGATAGCGGTCTAGGAAAAAGAAAAGTTTGTGCTTTACACGTCGCCGGACAGTGCTCTTTTTTGGACTATTAGTAATCATTTGATAGCGTACTCTTTACTGATTCCAGCGCTGTGCTCACCTTCTGGAAAGATCGTTTCTGTGCAGCGCAGCAGGGAGATATGCCACCAGCCAAAGCGCGAATCGATCGATAGTCGTGCGAAAACGGCCACATCCGCCCTCACCCCACTATGGAATGGGCAAAAAACACCTTTTCGCGTATTCGAATCATTCTTAATTTCCTGTTGCACTACAGAGAAACGGTCATTGCAGAAATAAGCACAGCGTTGCAATCAGGAACGGCTACGCTATCGAATGATTACTAAGTCCAAAGAAATAGCTGTCGCGGCGAGGAAAATATGTAAGCTTGAAACACAAGAAATTTCCTCCTGTAGCAACGTCAAAAAAAGGCTTCTTTCGAAAACCGGTGACGTGAAGTTGTAGCCTAAAGTCTCGGCTTTTGAATGGTTACCAACACTCCTAATAACAATTCTTTTTCAGCGAATGAGAATGGTTTTTCATTTTTTACCCTCATAATTAGAAAGAACGCAACTTACTGACCCCAGAAAGATGGGAATCTTGTTGAGCCCGCAGCACAGCCGAACCATCCTCTCCCTTGCATTCAAAGGTGTCACCACCTGTGTCCTTTTGTGCGACCATACAATTTGAAAAGATCTTTCCATTGTTTTCAAGAATATCGTTAACATCATTTTACTACCTTTTTAGGCTTGTCATACGAGGAATATCAGCCGAAGTGGTTCCAAAAAACCCAAGACGAGCTTACCGGAACACTTATCCACAAGTATCTCGGTGAATACTGGGAAAAGAAAGCATTAGGCGACTGGTCAAATTGTCCCGAAATATTTTGAGCTTTTACTTCTTCAATTTAAGTGCTAGTTCTATGACCAAAAAGGTTGATCTAGCAAGATTTTTGCTTCTCGCCTTGAGTATAGTGAATGTTATCAGACGGCGAACTATGGACAAAGTAAGAGTTGGTGCTAAAGCAGTCACGGTTTATGCATTGTTGAAATTCCGGATTGCTATTGCATTATATAAAATACCGAAATTACGCAAAACCTGAGACTTGAAACCGCAATTACTTTTGCAGCAATTTGCTAATATCGCGTTGTAAAATTCCACACTTTTTACCCTGAGACATCTATGAAGGTGTTATAGATACTGGGTAGAAGTTCGCCGTTTTTTTTTTTGAGTTTGTTTCTGGTACTCTGTGACGCCGTTACACGTGCTTTCGTTTCGAGAGCTACAAAATTGATAAATTTTCATAGGATGTTTGTGTTTGTCACTTGTGTTGCTATATATTTAGTGTTATCGTTATCAGCCGTTTTTCATCATTAACTGGGGTGTCATTTACCAGTTTTCCCAAGCATTTGGGTTGACCTGTCGTTTTATACTCGATATGAATTGTTAAAAATGTGATTATCTCAAGTAAAAACAAATAAGGCATGCATTTGATAAAATCGTTATGTGACATGTAATGTGACTTAGATATTGAAATAATTATATGGGTTCCTACCTCGTTGTAGTGTTTTTATAACGTCGCGTTCACTATTTTGTTTTTTTAGTTGTATTCCATTTTTTTTTATGTTGTATTCGCAACGTGGACTGTAAATGATGTACCGCTTTGAAAGGAGATCTTATAAAGAGAATAAAAGCATCAGTGAAGGACTGACTTCGCAGTGAGAACCTGTTTTGTGTAATAGGAAGGCCATAGAAGGACATTAGGAAAGAACTACATGAGTTCATTATGGGAAGTAATCTGCTGTGATTTCTGATTCACCCAAGGGTTAATTGTAATGGAGAGTGTTATTATGTGGTGATTTTTAATGTAGAAAAAGAGTTCATGACTATTGAAGAGTAAGTCAAAATAAGTACGCTCCTCATCGGTTGTTCATGGTTAAATGGTGGTTTGATTGATTGTAAAGAATCTCAAGATATATGAACTCTTCTCTTCGTGCTATAGATATGACGTAGAGCTATTGACATTGAAAGTGATCTGGGCTGAATTTGAAAACCAATTTCAAGTATAGAGATCTGCGATATATTCACGTCCGTGATCACTTGTGATAGTTGTTCGTTCTTTGTGAGGACCTCAACGAGCAAAGTGAGCTCCATTCGTTCCGCTGGTCACCAGAGCTGCTCAGCAACATTAGTTGGACCTTAACAACGAACCATCTACTTTTGGCATGATAACCGATTTTGTAAAGGAAGTCTGGGGAGCAGATAGCCAGGGACCTTATGTTTTGACACAGGAATGCTTCGATCTGAGGTTGCTAGGATAAAATGAACTTCTTCTCGGTTTAAATGACCTTACTACAAATGATCTCAATCATTTATAGATTAGAACTCACGTAGCCCACCTCAATAAAACGGTGAACTAATCCGGTACGCTCATAAGTAGTGAATATTAACCAAAAAATGAGCATTCCATAAAGTCAGTTTAGAAATTAGTCCATGGGGATTATCTGCGGAAGAGTTTGTATAAGTGACACTAATGAAGAGTTGTGTGGTCCCATCAATTATGCAGGGAACTGTGAAGGATCCTCTTTCGCTAAACAAGGACTTTTCATAAAAGTGCACTAATCATTCGAAAGCTTGAATCTCGGGAAAACTGAAATACGCGCTCGTTTTTCGTGAAGGCTTTATTACAGCGCTGTAACATTGAAAATACGATTATATTTCACAAGCGGCGCGCGTTTTGCTATTTAAAACGCTTATATATTGCTGGACAAAGCGTTTTTTGTTTTTAAAAATATCAATAACCTTCAAATAAGTGTAAATCTCGATCAGTTCAAAAATTCAACTTGTTTTTCAGAAGAGCTTCTCACAACTCTCTACCATTCAAAATAAGATCATGTGTCCCACGCGCCTCCATACTTCAGAAATTGATGAGACCATAACTCTCCACTACGCCGAAAAAAAATTTATGGTGAGTTGCGTAGGCCGAGGCAAAAACATCGTGAATCAAATCTTTCATGATGCCTTTATATTCAACTCATTTCCAAGATTTCACACTAAACAATATAATCTGATAGCAAATTTTGAGCCTTTCATGAGATATTATTGAATTTACCAGCCGTACAGCAATCGACTGTTAATCACTACAATATTGGGTGATCTTGTCACTGGACATGTAAAGATATGTTATCTCTGCAATGTGAAGTGAATGTAAAATTTTTCACTTTGTGCGCGAGTGTAACATCTTCGTCGTCGAAACCTTTATATCTCGGGTCCTATCCTACAGAGGATTTGTTAGACGAAGGGGCCGTGGCTGAAGGCCGAAACACGCGTCTAGCACTTTACAAGTGCCATAACAGATCTCACGAAAAGGCCTCAAAATATTCTATCAGGTTAAATCTTTAATGATGGTAAAGTCTTGGCAAGACGTATCTCACTCGCTTGGAAAAAGGCAGACACATTACATGAGAGCTGGTAGCAAAAGTTGTCGTCATCAACCATCTCTATTCACGATGACGTTCACTTTTTGCTGGTAGAGAAACTGGAACCGTTTAATGGTAGTCATGAATCGTGGCTGCACCACGAATGATGTTCATTCCATTGCATCCTGCAGAGGCGCCACAACCCATCTCCAGCTTTTCTATTATCGATGGTGAACTCGTCAAAGGAGTCGTCAGTCTTAAGAGCTACTCATACCACTGGTAGAGGGAAGCGAGCCGTACAGCAGGTCGCCCAATTGTTGAATACCAGCGGCCATGACTTCATCAAGCATCGTTCGAGATGACTGACTACCACTTTCGGGCCTCCATAGTTACTCGTTGTGGCCTAGCGGTGCATCAAGTCACTGCTGTTATCCTCTCAGATAAGTCTGATGCGAATCGCGGACCCATGAGGAATGGAAGGCTTGGTGAGTCTTAGGTGGCGCGGAATCAAACCATCGACCATGTGGTGTCGGAGGTCACTTCTATCCACTGCACCCCCACAAACGCCCTCGACTAGGAGATCTAAGAGTTTACGACGGAGAGAAGCGAGCCGTAATGCAAGAGCTCGCTGAACTGCTGGAAACCAGCTGTGGTATGTTATCTTCATAACTACCGATGAGGAGGCCAATGATGAAGCTCCCAGTGTCAGTCAGTCCTTGAGAGACACGCCATGCATTCGCCCTCATCGAGTATCATTTGAGGTGACTGAATGCATATCTGACCTTTCCAATGGCTCGCGGTGGCCCCCGATTTATCAACCGACGTTTGCCATCCTCCCAGACAAGTCTGGTACAGATTTGGGGACTACCGGCGGAATGAAAGGCTTGGTGAGTCTTGGGAGGAGCGAGTTCGAACCATCGACCATGTTGGTGTCGGAGGGCATATCTGACCACTGCACTACAGGCCCTCTCGACTAGGAGGACTAAGGAGTACGAGACCGAGAGAAGCGGGCCATCCAGCAAACGTCGAATTGCTGGATACCAGCTTCTGGAATGTTAGCGTCTCATCTGCCGACAAGGAGATGGAGGATAAAGATCCCGGCAAAGATCGATCCCTAGAGGATGCGCCATGAATTCGTCGGCTTCAAGCATAGTTAGTGGTAAATGAATATCTCTATCGAGCCTTCACAATGACTCGTTGTAGCCTGGCGGTGTATCAAGTCACTGCTGTTATCCTTCCAGATAAATCTGATATGAATTCGCCGACCCAGGAGGAATGGAGGGCTTGGTGAGTCTTGGACGGCGCGGGTTCGAACCAATGACCATGAGGTATCAGAGGGCACATCTAACCTCTGCACTACACGCGCCTTCAGACTAGGAGAACTAAGTAGTTCAAGACCATTGAAGAATTAAGGGCTTCACTATCTTGATGTTTGTCGGTGAGATGACGTCATCAAATGACGAAAACGGAACTAAATCCCGTACAGGATGTGTTTTGAACGGCTGAAACGTGTTCGCCGTGTAAATGCACCAATTCGTTTTAAATTTACGACGATCATGTACCGCTGTATTTTTTCGTCTAATTTCGTCACGATGAATGGTTGTTTTTTGTGTTTTAATTGTTTCGGACTTTTTTTGATATCGTTTTCGATTTTATGTCCTAAGCTGTGTAGATCAATTAGCGCAGTAGCTAGTCGGCGGCTGACAGGAAGCAGGGCTTTGGTTCGATCCCTTCCCATAGCATCTCGTTCATTCAACCAACTGAACGTCTTGGCGTGCTCCTTGACTCAATTATCTTTCAGATTACAAGGAAAATACACTCGACCAGCTCTCTCGACCTTCATGTGGCAGGCCATGAATCCCTGAGCGAAGTGGTTGTTACAAGGGGTCGCTTAAAATTAAAACAAAACTCATTTTTTTTTACTTTTTCTATTCTTATTTCTGCTCGCAGCGAGTTTTTATCACCTTTTTTTCTCGTCTGCTCAAAGGCGATCATCGGACTTTTGTTTTTTCCTTTTGTTGATCTCTTTCTATTCTTCTTTTTTTTTCTAGAGCTCTCATTTTTTCTCCTCTATTTTGTCTATTTCTATATTTTTCTTCCAAATTTTGCTATACGACGGACCAAGAGCTTTCATTTTCTGATTCTGATCTATGCGACTCGTTGTCTTGTGAATTTGACTGTCGTTTGCTGAATGTTTATTTGAATTCCTTCCTCGTCCTGTTCGGCTCTGGAATCGTCTGTCTTTTTTAGTATCGATTTCGCAATCGTTGATTTATTGTCTTTTCCTTTAGCGCAAAATGGACTGTTTCTTTTTTCCACACGATTACAGGCTGTCACAGAAATTCCTCTGTTTTATCGCCTTAATAACAATGTTATGATGGTGTAAGTTCATATCCAAGAATGTTGAGTGATATGCAAAAGTTTGGACCCGGACGGGAGTCGAACCGGTGTCTCCCCCCTTTCAGCGGGCCACTTCAGATATATCACGTTTTCCTGACTGACGAGATCGCAAGATCGAAGCACGTGTATCGGGCTCTATAAGTCAGCCCTGTTCGACAGACCACTGACATGCATGGCTCAAATAATGATTAGTCAGGCATATTGAAATTTGAGCAGTGGTCTTAGGAAAACACTCGAAACGAAAGATATGACTTATACGTTTTCATTGCGTTAATGAATCTCATCCAATAAATCTAGTATGTCTCTATTTGTTTTTTTTTTCTTACTTTTATTATGATGCTTCCCACTTAAGGGTTACATACAGGGAAATTTGTGCTTAGGATTCTTGAGAAATCACCGCCAATGGATTCGATTTTTGTATGTAAGAATTCTTGTTTTTCATGACATCATGAGGCGACAAAGTGAAAGAGCGATCCAATCCGTTGGGCAAGATCTTTTCATAGGATTGATAGCAATCATTCGAAGGCTAGAATGGAAAGCGTCCTACGTGGCCGCTTTTTTGAAATGGCCCTTTTACAACGCTGTAGCATACAAAATAAAAGATGTTTCAGCACGGCCATGTGTTTTTTTTCTTATCTCGCTAATATTTCGTTGGATAAAACTCCTTTTTTGAAGTGCTAGTACTCTTTCGATAGCAGTCTCGACTAAGAACAGCAAAAATGTGTTTGCTTCTCCTTGGAAAAGCTCTTTGATAGCGTTGTAGAAGAAAACATTTGTGTTATACACCATCGCGGGCAGAGCTCTTTCTTTCAGATTATTGGTAATCATTCGATAGCGTAAGTTTAGATTATTCCAAAGCTATGCTTATTTTATGGGAAAACCTCCATCAAAATCTGTATTGTTTGCAGTAGTGAATGCTCTGTCAGATGATGTGTGTTTTATACACCTGCCACGGGGATTAATTTTGCTGGTTTTCTGATGAATTAATCCGCTCGGCAGGTGTGTAAAACACACATCAACTGACAGGGCATTCACTACTGTAATGAATACAAATTTTGGTGCATTGGCTGGGAATCGAACGCGGGTCGCCCGCGTGGCAGGCAAGCATTCTACCATTGAACCACCAATGTGCAGTGTTTAGACAGGGAAAATAAGATCGAGTTTCACATATTTGGCGAGCTTGTTTACCGGCTAATCTACGCGTTGGGAGGCGGGGAGATCGATCGGTGGTCCAAAATGTCAGACATATGGTATGCAACTTGTATATTTGATCGGGAATTTTTACTTTGCTTTGAAATAAATTTAAAATAAAACGATTGACTCAGGTATTACGAAATTTTTCTCGTACACGTTCATATTGCCGTGCTTCTAGCGAATCATACGCGTGATAAAAATGAAAACGCAGCGGGTGTGAACCATAATTTAATTTAGATTTTTCAGCGTTATAAAAAAGCGTTTTGATGAATCGGCCGCGTACGGCTTTAGCCAGAGATTTGAGCTTTCGATTGATAGCTTGCACTTCTATGGAAAATTCTTGTCAACGAATGGGGTCGAACATTCATTTGTCGCCGTCTAATAGAAAAGAAGCGTATTTTGTGTGTAGGAAAGTTTTTTTTTTCAAATATTTGTTTAAGCTCATATCTTATAAAGATGTGCTCAATTGTACTTTTCTTCTGAATTTTGCACAATTACTTGATCGTGGCGTTCGAAGTCTTTGAATAATGTGACGCTCGCGTTGCCTTAGATATCCGAATATTCCGCGATGAACGATCACGTAGATATGGCCAAAACATCGTACTAAGTTTATTTCTCGGAATTCATCTTGTTTATCTCATGGCAGATACTTTCAATCGACTATTTTGTGACCTACGAGAATTGAGTGATGAGCGAAAATTCGACCTCAAACGGGAGTTGAACTCGCGTTTTCACCTAGACCGAAGGCGCGTGCTACCACTACACCACAGAGGCCTCCGCCTACTCACCACTTATCCTTCAAAATCACACTGTCAGCCATCAACCTTTAACGGTTTGGTGGGCATGCGATACCGCTTTCTTTTCCAGAACTCACTGAGAAATTTGGTGTGATCTGGTGAAGTTGTTTCCAAGCGTATCAGACGTCTGCTATGGCACCTCGAGTGCTAGGCGTGCGTTTAGGCTTCCTCGCAAGTCTCATCAGTAGCGCATGCCATTGGGCTATTCGTCCTCATTATGGGAATTGACGCCGTTAAAGTTACACTCTGCGTGAGGTGGGAGACCACCCAACGTGGCATCTTTCAGAGTGATTGATTGTCCATAGCTGTATGCTTGGTTACGTCTAGCACTCGAGATGCCATACCAATCTCTGAAGGAGTTGAAAAGTTCTATCAGATTTTCTCGAAGCGGTTTAAAGATGATCTCACAGTTGCATAGTTGTTTGTTTTTTTCTTGATTGCGGTCGTTGTAAGAGATGGAGTTCCCACAGTGGAATTTTTTTGGAAATAATTTTGGAAGAACGTGTGCTACGTCTTACATAGAAGCACTGGCGAATTTGTGTTTCCTCATGCTTATTCGGCTATGTCTAATTCGTCGCCAAGTTTTCTATCAAGTTTCTGAATGCGATTGTTTCCGGTTCAATTGCTGTTATGCAGAATGTCGGACGGAGGTGGCCAAGGTTGCTCCTCATTGACCACCAGTGCGACAACACGTACTCGAAAAACTCGACCTGATATTCAGATTTATCGCCCAGGTATGTCTAACTTTCTGGCGTTTTGGACACTCAATTTATAAAGGCTGGGCGAATATATATACACATATGTACGTGCATATGTTTGCACACCAATGCATTATATGAATAAAAAATTAAATGTATATATATATGTATATATATATATATATATATTATAAACTATGTATACATATGCGTACATTATGCATACGTGCGCACGCATGAATATGCGTATAATACATGTCTACATCATATATGCGTATATATATATATATATATATATGTATATATATGTGCGCGTATATACATTAGATCTTCTCATAAGCTTTGGCACTAAAGCAATGGCTATCAATTTGTCAACCAGAAGCAAATGTAATTACTTAACAACAGTATTCAGAATAAGCGTCATCAGCGTGAGCACATTTCTGCTATTTCTCAAGTATCAAATCAGTAGCGCGCTCATAGAACTCATCCTTGGATTCGAAAAACAAATGTCAGTGCTCCGCAAGTGATTGATGTCTCGGAACTTCTTGCTCGGAATGCTCCAGCAACCGTAAAAGGTGGTAGTCAGACGGCGACAAGTTAGAACTGTACGGCAAACTCCTCGATAGTCAAAGTCGGATCCTCTACAATTGCATCGATGACGGCCTCTCGATCAACTTCGCGTGGATGTCCGGAAGCAGCTGGCACTCCAAGTTCTTGCTACAGGCGCGAAAGTCAGCTATTATCCGAAACACTATTTTCCCGGACATAAAGCCTTGAGTTTTTGCTCGGTTGATGTTCTCGAAGGCGGTATGTATATCGCGTCCCAATTAGTGCTCGTAAGTCAGCAAATTGCAATAAAGCCTTTGTTGAGCGGCTATGGTGAGGCAAATATGGGCATATTTGGTATCAAAAAAAAAAAAAACGCTCGGAAAATTCTGCGCAAAGCGATATTGATTTGTTACCTGAGAGATGGCAGAAATGTGTTCTGGCTGATGGCGCATGCTTTGAATAGTGTTCTTAAGCAGTTCTTATTACTTCTGTTTAATAAATTTGGTGTTCATTGCTCTAGTGCCAAAACTTATGAGAAAACCTAATATATACATATATATGTACATGTATATATGTGTATATGTACGCGTGCATAACATGTGTATGCGTGTATATACAAAAATACATGAACACATAGATATGCACATATATACATGCGTAGTATTTCATATGTATTTGCACAATATACGTACGTATATATGCAGCGTATGTGTAGCCAATGCACATGTATAGATGCGTACATGTAAATGAATCAATACATATATACGTGTATATGTGTGTATGTTTACATATAAACATGTCTATGCGTATGTGTATATACGTGTATATATATACATGTACATACATGTATATATATGTATACATATTTTTAACCAGCAAGCCACAGCACATATGTATATATCTGCGCACGTAATATATGTATATATGTTTATATATTCTATATATCAACCCAGTAGCCTATTGAAGAAATTGTTCTTACGAACCGTCGTTCATGAACGGCACAGGGTTGCTAACCGATCATATAGAGAGTATTTGATGTAATGTTAAAACTGTTAGGTATGATGCGAAGAGGAGCAGAGGTTACCAGTAGAGAGCTTACTCGAAACGATTCCAATCTGCCCAGCGAAGCGTTAAAAGCGGAGAAAATTCAGTCACGAACTTCTGTCGGCAGTTATCACAGTATGGGTACGCTTTTAGAGTAATAATATGCATGCTCGTTTTCTATCAATGGAATTGATATTTCTAGTTTGTTTTGTTTTTAAGAAAAACTCGGCGAAAGTACTAACAGGAGAAAAAGCAATGACACGGAGTCTGTCCATTCCTGTAAGTTCGTATGTCGTCTTTTTGATCATTGCGTTTATCAGAAGTTGATAGCAATTATAAATAGGAGTAATAGGTTTTAGGCCACTATTGTTTGGAGAGGTCAAAAACTAGATTTATTGTATATTTCACTGAAGTAGAAGTAGCTAAGAAAGACTGCATTATGAAATGATAACTTTGATTTTTTGTTCCGTAAGAACATGTTTGTAATACTAGATACACGTTGAATTAGAACGAAATGTATGAGGAGAGAATCGGACTCCGTGGTTGTCTCCTCTTTTAAATTTCATTTGTGATAAAGCAAGAAAAAGCTATCCTCGACTAAGTTGGCGCAGTTTCTTGTGGATCTATCTTGTGTTAGAATCAAAGCTAACCTCGATCTTTTGAAGACTATGATTCTGGAAGCACGACCCCTGACGCTGCGTCAGTATCTGGCGAGCGACAAGATGGTTCCAACAAATCAACTTCACAAGGCTTTTCTCGTAGTGGAAGATTCTCTGCTAATAGGTATGCTCCCTCTTTTGGATTTCTTTTGTTTAGTGATGTATCTACGATACAGAGTACTTATTTGGCTACTTGGATGGCTCGTCTTCACTGATAGTGCTAGCCCTGGCACAAGGAAATTGTGCTAGTTTAGCTGATTTGTTCCGAAGTCCCGAGCTAAGCTTAACGAGCGCTTCCCTAGATCGTCCCCATATCAGAGCAGTTGCTGGCCTTGTTAATTAGAGGGAGACTACCGCCTTGCACCTAGTAGCTGCCAAGATGACGGTCATTCTTAGTATTTATCTTCAGCTGGTTTTCGGGTGGAAACGTCAGACTCCTTGGCTTAGGTGGCCCTACTGGGGGTTGAACCCTCGCTGTACTTCGCAGTTCGACACCCAGGAACACCTCCCAGCCACGCTGACGCGACAAACCATCTGGGAGGATACATATTACTTTACAGTCTTGGATCTGATATAATCCTGTTATCACATTGAATGAATCAGCAATTCTGCGGAAGTGATGATTCGCAATTTTTTCATTGCCTCACAGGTTTTCCTTTGTTTTAGACAGGTTTATAATTCAAACGACTTCAATAATCGGACGCCTGCTAGAAAGAGGAATGTTCGAGACTATAACGATAGACAGAATCCTCAAGTGTCACCAGTACAGGTGTGAAATTGTCCATGCTAGAATGTTTTGCCCTTGGGCTGTAAGTTCTGCTCGTTGTTAGGATTTACTTCAGTTGATTTAGTGTCTTTTCTTCAAGAAGTCTTGTTCAAACGGACTTTTCTATTTTCAGAAGAATCGTCAGTTCATCAACGATCGCGTTTCAAACTCAGGCTACTCTTACGTACGTATCTGAAAGTTATTTCCGTTACGTAAAAGGTATTTGCTGTTGTTTAGATTTCTACGCAATCCTTATACGATCCACAACGATCAGAAGGCTACTTGAATTATCGTTCGAGCTTTGGACGACGTCAGAAAAGTCCTCCTGTCGGCAGAGCTCCATCACCTGTGCGATTCCGTCGGAAAGTAGGCCATTCCGTATTTTTTCCCCAGAATTCGTGTGTAGAAAGTCCACAGTTTTTGTAAACATTCGGGCCTGCTCACACCTAGAAAGTAAACCTTTCCGTCTATATCTCTAACTCAATAGATCTCTGTAGGGTAATGCATGCTGTACTTCCACATGGTACAATTCAAATCTTATTGAGATTTTACACAATCATTCAAGCTTATAATAGTCTTTATTTTCAATATCGTCATTAAGCAGACTATGATATATGTTACGTTAACCCTAAGGGACGACGTGCACCAGGTGGGATACAGGGTTCTGTTTGAAGGCCTTTCTCGAGGGACAAAACTTCTCTTAGACACTTGCTAATCATTCGAAAGCTCAAATCTCTGCGATTTCAATTTACGGTTTATGAGAAAGCTTTTTTTTATACATTGTAGCAGCGGAAATGAACCTATGTTTGACATTCAGTTTACTTCATCTGCTAGACGAGGCTTATATTTGGCTCTTTGCCAAACCCCTACTAGTCATTCAATAGCCCAAATTCCGAGAATTTTGATGTTGTAATTGGTTTTTTGTAAGGTTGTGGAATGCTGTGATAGCGAAAAGGAAATTACATTTCGCCTCTCGAATTTTTCATTGTACAGAAAAGTTATATGTGCACGAAGAACATATGACCATCTTGAAGAAATTATGGAGTATCAGAGTAACACAATAAACTTGAACTTTTACTCTCCAAACTGAGATAAAAACCCTAATTGAATGACGAAAATCGCATGCCCCTTTCGAATTGCGCTGTGCGATCAATCAACTGCCGTCCTTAAAAAGCTAATCGTTTTTGCCTATAATGACAACTCAGTATTGAAATTTTCCCTCTTGAACAATCATAAAGTTCAAAGTAATCCGAGTCTATCTTCGGGAAGGGGACTGTGGCTGAGAGGACGGTAAAGCCATGAGGAAGCAAGGAGCTGCTTCAAATCCTCGTCCAACACTCTTCTGCTCTCGTGTGGAGCGCCTTAGCACAACATCTCCAGGATTGGAAGAAGGTTTGACTTGCCTTCTACGGTATTCACAGTGAAGGCGAAATCATCACGCAGCAGTCGAAACAACACGCAAAATGTTTGAAGACCTTTGGAGCGATGAATGGCAGAAAACGAACCGATTGGTGAAAGTGGTGGGCTGCGGGCAGTAAAATGTGATGATGGATTTTTATACACTTTATTGATCCGTGTAGTTTTTTTTACTGTGTGGATCCCAGTACTTCTAGTATTCATTTCGTTTTTTCATCTTATTTCTGAATGTCATAGAATACTGGTTGAGTGAGTCTCCTTGCAATCTCGAGGATAGCCTGGCTTTGGCGTTCCATAGGGAGTCGTTGTTGGCTAACGGAGAAAGTTGGGAGGTCTAGCCCCGCTCCACGCGCGCCGCGACGGGCATCAAATAGTATGCCAGGGCACCCCCGACGATTGATTATATGCGATGAATAGAAATTTTCGAATTCTTTGAAGTTGTCATGGATTGTTTTAGTCTCAGCAACACACGGAGCGTTCATCAATGCGAGCAGAAGGTGGGCGACGAAACGTTGGCCAACGAAAGCGCAATGACTCCATCAACAGTACTCAGAGTGAATGCTTGGCACCGTTACCAGTTCGTTACTTACTGTTCTACCGTCATTGATAGAATATTTGAGACAGGATAATCTTTCGAACACGATAGAATTCAGTGGTTTCACTGCTTTTAAGGGCATGATCAGATTGTTTTTCATGTAGGATCGTTTGCCTCTCGACGCCACCAGTGAAACGCAAAGTGTCGCAGATGATGCAATATCTTCTGCATCTTTGTCATATATGCAGTTATGCCAATCTTTTGAGTCTCTTGGCTCATTTGATTGGAGCAAAGAAGTGGAATCCGAATACAACGCCAAACATAGTGAGGATGGAGAAGAAAAGCCATCTGAAAGGTACTCATTAATTATACAGATATTGCTCTACAGATTTTCGTACGTTCAATGTTGTACAGAGTATTATTATCCTAATGGCTATGCTCAGTCTATGGGTTCTGCCAGAGACAGAGGACCCCGAATTCAAGGGGTTATGTATATATTTTTGCGATATCATACTCTCATTAGACAAAATGAATGCATAGTGCCATCATGTTCGAACGACATAATTGAGTTACAAGTTTTTTACCTTATTTGTTTACTTACATTTATTAATGTTTCATTTACAATTTCCCATAATTTTCATTCATTGTTCACTTATATTTTTCATATTTGCATGTATTGTGGGCTTAATTTTATATTATTATAGATCTGAATTTTCTTACTTATACATGCGCGCCTTTTACAGCATATAGTTGTATGTGTCTATATGGATCGTATATGCATGTAGATAGATTACATGTATATGCATATACATAGCTCATCTGCATCCATACACATATATGTACGTGTTCTTGTACATATATGTATACATGTATATATACATATACGCATTCCTTTTCCCCTTTCATCTGTTCATTTACAGTCACATGTCTGCATATACACGCATATATGGACGTATATACATATATACATATATATATATATATATATATATGCATTCGTTTTTTGTTTCGTTGATTATTTTCCAAGCATTTAGGTCTGGTTTTTACCATCTTTTGGAGCAACTTTTTGTGGTTGTTATGATATGCGACGCTATTGATATGATACTCGTTTTGAGATGAAATGTCCCATGAGCAATAACGGTTGTATATGCTCCACAAGTATCGTTGCGTGCCAGAGTAGGACTTGAATCCAAACTATATTTCTTTAGCACCAACAGTCGTTTTTGCTCTCGCGACGACCCATTTTAAAACAAATGTATGAGTGTGTATCAAAAAAATCGCAAAAAGATGTTTTGAAACAAAAACCCAAATGCGTGAAAGTAATCAACAAAGACGAAGAAGTCTGGATAGTTCCTTGCCAACGCAATATATTGTTGTCTCAGAAAATTATTCAGGTTCGAAAATAGTTACCATTATTCATCACAAAAAGAGGATGTCGAAGATGAACCACATTCGAGTTTGATGACTAGAGGAATATTGAGAATTCCACCCGGACTGAGGCATGACAGAGAAAGGACTCGGACTGGTATGTGTTCTTGTCATCATGAGTTTATACCTTGAGTTCAATTGTCCTCATACCACGATGCTGTAGATGTTTGGTTTATATTGATGTTAGAGCTAACTAAATGAGCAAAATTCTTGGATTATGGATACTCGTCACTGTATTTCTTTATCCATGAATACATGTACTCCATTTTTCAATTTGAAGATAGCGATCGATCATCATCGATACATGGTAGCATAGTTGAGGAAGAATGCGATTCTTCTGATTTGTCAAGTGGTGAATGCACGCCCACTGAAGAGAGCGGAGATGAGAAACATTGGAACTATCGAAGTAATCTCTTAATTTTGGTCATATCTTTCTGTTATTGCAATAACAGTACACTAATGTTGTGTCTGTTCCAGAGGAGAAACGTTCAGCTATGCCGGCACGTGATAAACCGCAGAGCTCAGGTTTTAGTAGGAGAATTCTTGGACAAAGTGACAACAAACCACGTCGTCTCGCCGGTCGTGTTGCCCCTGACCGTTCGAACACGGGACCTTATATCGGTGAAGCGGTGTCGCCATTAGCTTCCCGAACCTCTCGTGGGTCCTTACGAGTTGAAGCGCGAAAGCCGTACAGACCACCAGCCATGCGAGGTTCATCATTATATTTCTGTTTCTCGGTCCTATTGCCCTAAAAAAATATGTGTTGAATATAAATTTTGGACTTTGAGTAAGTAACCATGGACCCACGTTTATGCATTTTTGTCTCAAGGTTCTATGCAAATCGGTGATTTCCTTCAATGTATTGTAAGAGCATCTCTATATTAATCTTTGGATCTTTATCACCGAGAGAACGTGAAGAGTTCCAGTGAAACCAGCTTTGTTTCTGTGTCCCTTACTAGGTTTGACTCCGAAATATGGTTGCGTATGAAAACGAGGGTCTGATGGAATACCTTTTTTCAAACTGTCCGTGAGACCTCTCCCAAAGCAGTATAATTTTATAACATATTCTCAGCTTTTGATAAGGTCTGTTATGGCACTTATACAGTGCAAGACACGTGTTTCTACATTAAAGACACATCGGTAGCACGGTGCGTTTCGATTCAGTCAGTTCTGCTGGGAGATATCCCCTGTATAGAAGGACCGACTCCGAAATATTTACGGCTGCTGTTGGATGAAAAAAACCACCTGATGGGCAGTGTTGTGCAGTCGACTACTCGTAGGTAGTGAAACGTATATCTCATGCCTTCCTTTTCGAATGTTTTGAGACCCCATAAGAGATCTCATGAAAGGCTCAGGTAATATCAGTTATCAGGTTATATTATGTTGAGCGAGTCTCAAAAACAGTCGAAAAGGAAGGTATGTGACAATGTATGTTTTACGAGTCACAAGCAATCGACTATACAACATTGTCCTTCGGGTGGTTTTTCATCGAGCGACAGATGTAGATATTTCGACGTCGATCCTTCTATGTATGGGATATCTTACCACAGAACCGACTAAACCAGAACGCACCGTGCTACTGATGTATCTTCAATGTAGAAACACGTGTCTTTCACTGTATAGGTTCCATAACAGGCCTTATGAAAAACTCAAATATGTTATCAGATCTGATAGGCATTGTTAAGCGGGTAGCTGTAGAATGATTGTTGTTTATTTGAATTACATAATTCTTCAAATGGTTTCTCTGGATTTGTTCTCTCTTCCAGTGTGTCATTTTAATATTATCTTTCTAGTGGCTGCAAAAGTCGATGGTACAGGCGGCGACGTTCGAGACAGGTGATCTGTCTGCTTTATTCAACTTACTTTAATCATACTTGCTTTTTTTCTTGCATTAGCTACTTCGTTCTTACCTTTGTCCTCATTGTTGTCAGTATGATCCTAATCTTTTCAAATTTTAACGCTCCTTAATCTTCTCCCTATCTATCTAATCTGCTTACCTTAGCTGCTGTATCACAGGTGTATCACTAACAGTATCTCATGAGTTTGCTTACTACTTCACTACTTTTTTGTTTTTGAAATTTCAATCTCAGGAATTACTCATTGAACACATTTCCTTCATTTGATAACAAAATATACTTGATTTCATGTCTTTTTTTGCTTATTATTAGGGGTCTTTTGTACAATACTTCACCCACAATTCGATCATTTATCATTACCTCGTCATTCGTTTTCATGAGAGAGATCTCATCGGATAATGTAAACGTATCATTACTATTTTTTGAACTACCACAAGAGACAAGCTGAAGAGTGGAACTTTGGGGTTCCTCGTATACAATGTCCTTCGTTTTTTTTATTACTAGATCGTTCCATAAGTTTTGGCACTGGACCAGTAAACACCAAATTTATTAACCAAAAGTAATTGAAACTGCATGATTATGGTACCAATCAATTGCGCATTTTCTTGCGAACATTTTGGCACATAATTTGCTTTACTTGCTCTAAGATGGGGCTTCTTGGGAGCAAACTCGCTTGCTTCTCGAAATTCAAAGCTGTGCAAAACAGATTAGAGGAATCAGTTGCCCTCGGGCCATCCACAAGAAGTTCCGTAGATCTTGCACGTCGCTTCAGTAGCATTTTCCCCTACATGCTATTCGTGCATGATTATCAGGCGAACTGTTCCCAAGACAGCTCCATCGTAAAGCAAGTATGGGCAAGTTGTATACTTAAATTTTCGCAAAATGCGCAAGAACGACACTAAAATCATGATATTTTGATTCTAGTTAATAAATTTGGCGTTTATTGTTCTGGCGCCAAAATATATGGAACAGCCTAATATTTTGATATATTGCAATATAATCGACATCCAGTCTTATTTGGAAACTATTGTTATCTTGGTAATTCATACGTTCCAACCTAATAAACATTAGAAATTTGCATGTTCGAACAGCGAGGCTTGCGCCTTGACCTTTGTATTTTAATAGCAGATCAACTTCACAGGTTTCCAAAATGCTGCCTGTTCTTGAAGTTTGATTTGTTTTTATTTTCTTCGTAGAAGTGTTAGTTATCATTCGAAAGCTTGAATCTCTGGCTAGAGTACTACGTGGCCGGTTTTTCGAAACAATCTATAGCGCTGTAAAATCCAAAATAACAATAAATTTCACATAACCACGGGTTTTCTTTTCATGTTTGTTTATTCCGCTGAACAAAACCGTTTTTTTTTAGACTGTGCTACTCTTTCGGTAACACAAGTCTCGAAAAACTCAAAAATGTGCTTGTTTTTTCAAAAAGCTCTTTGGTAATTCTGTTGGAGAAACAACTGATCCAGATATTACGAAACTTTCTCGACTTATGCTTTTCGCGCTTCCAGAGACTTCCGCGCATGATAAAAATGTAGGCGCGAGGCGGATGCAAAAATAATTTTATTTTGGATTTTATAGCGGTATAAAAGTGTGTTTTGAAAAGCCGGCCACATGCGGCTCTAGCCAGAGATTAAAACTTTCGAATGATTACTAAAACTTTTATGGAAAATTCTTGCCGAGATAATAGGGTCGAATATTCATTTGTCGCCGTCTAACAGAAAAGTACCTCCGATGGTAGAGAAGTGCTGAACTTTACCGCGGGGTCAGTGCTTTTTGAGATATCCTATCACATTGTTGGATTCTTATTGTCCACAGTCTTCCTCTGATTGAATGCTCACAATACTGAACAAGGCAGTTTGCTTTTCATCATCAAGGTGTTAAAATTAACCGATATGCCATAAGACTAATTAATAGGTTCAAGGAAGACTGTGATGCTCGCTTTCATTCTATCGACTGCCTTCATTATGTATTTCGTATTTTTAGTTGTTTCTTTCTTTGTTTGCTAAACTGCAGTGTTCGCGAAGAACTTAACCCTAATCCTTTGTGTTTTCACCTCAGCAGTCAGACTAAAAGACTATCAAATCTCAAGTATCACTTATACAGCATATAAAAATGATAGCTGAGAAGTACAAAATACAGAAGCTCAATAAGGAACTTTGAATTACAGCAAAAGAACGACAGCTTCATCATCACAACCTCAAAAGATGACTGATTTCCCAGTGTATCATGAGATCACGAACAATGAAGGCCCACGAATGCAGAAGGTCAATGAGTTACCATAGTAAACAGTTTATGGACACAGTTAATTCTAGTGTGTGCGAATCTATTCGTAAGTGTATCTGATGCTTTCAATTGTAGATCAACGATTCAATAACTTCGCTACTTCTCCGTGTGCAAAAAAGGGATATCAAGGCTGCAGAAAAAGTTGTAGAGTTGAGGTCGGTTCTTGTTGTTCACTGTTCACTACCAGTTTGCTTCCCTTTCTCTGCTTCTGGAGATTAGTAAACATTTTTATCTTGTTGAGAAAATTTCACCTCTCTTTCCTTCTTTCTTTTTTTCTTCCTTTCTTTCTTTCCTTCTCTTTTCCTCTCTTTCTTTCCTCCCTTCCTTCTCTCTCCCTCTCTCTCTTTTTCCTTCTTTCTCCTCCCTCTCTTCCTTTCTATTTATCTATCTATCTATATGTTTATCTGTCTATCTTTCCTTACTTCCTATCTATCTATCTATATGTCCATCTATCTATCTTTCCTTCATGCTTGCTTTCATTCTTTTTCTCTCTCTCCTTCATTTTTGAATCTTTCTTTCTTTCTTCTTCTTTCTTTCCTTCTTTCTTTCTTTTCTTCTCGTTCTTTCTTTCTTTCTTTTTTTCTTTCTCTCTTCCTTTCTATTTCTTTATTTCCCTCTCTCTCTCTCTCTTTCTTTCTTCCTCTCTTTCTTTCCTTCTTTCTCTTTCAGCTTTCATCGTGGCATACTAATGTCACGTAATTTCGTCGTTTTTTTCTTCATTGCTCATCTTTTTTCCAGTGGTGAATTATGTGAAATATACTACAAACTGTTGCCACGGGATATCTCTTTCACCTTCACGATGAATCTTGAGCAACATCTGTGGAAACAAGCATTCTACAAACCTATTGAGGTGTTCAAATCGGTCGTGAATTCCCCGAAAGATAACACACGAGCGTTTCGTGCAGTCCTGCTTTCATTGCTCAACAACGTTGGTAATTTATTTATAGTATGGTGATTTCTTATATTTATACGCATTGAAATGAAATTCTCTGTGATAATCTTGATGCGATCTAAATATTTTTACGGAAAGAGGAGTGTTCCTCAAATGAAGTCGCGATCTTGTGGTATCTCTGCTTGTCGTAAACAAAACATAGTGATAGAAAGTTCTTTCCGCTTATCCGGCAGGGAATGAAGAAACGATTCCTTTCGCTGGACAAAAGCTTTCCATGAGAGTGTGTCAGCACATTTGAAAGCAATAATCCTTTGAAAGCTCAGGTTTTAGGGGAACGTGCTTTTTGTGAAAAAGGTTTTTCATAGCGCTGTAGCCTTTAAAAATAAAATTATGTTTCACACACGCCACGCGCTATTTTTATTATTTTGCTTATATTTCCCTAGACAAACTCCTTAGACTGTCAGTAATCGTTCGACAGCTTAAATCTCGAAGAGTTCAGGAATTTGTTTGCTTTCATTCAACAGCAGTTTAACAAAAAGAGAAGTTTGTTTTTATACACGCGTATATCTCTCAGGACAGCTCTTCCCATGAATCATATTATCGTTAGTTAGCGTAAGTTCGATGATTTCAACCTCTAGAAAAAGCGAAATATAGGCGCGGTAGTAATGAAGGCGTCCGGCGCGTGTGAAACATAATTTGCTATGGATTCTACAGCGATATGAAAAGGCCTTTTCAAAAAAGCACGTACCGTTCTGTCTGAAGATGCAAACTACAAATTTTTACTAATAGTGCAATGGGAAGTCTTTCTCCAGCGAAAGGGGTCGTTTCTTCAATTCTGCTGAATAATCATAAAGGACCTGATAGGGATATTGAGCTATCTTACCTGAGTAATACCAGTCACAATGTTTTATTACTGAATTCAGAAAATATATCCTGAAGTAGGCACCGAATTTCTAACACGTCGTGGCAATGTTAATTATACGCAGTCGAGACCTGACTACAGCTGCGACACACTGTAGCCATTCATGATTTTCGTTCTTATTCTTCTGTTAGGTTACAATCTTTCTTACTTCAAATTAGTGGAGATCATTTGAAGTTTCTAATACTGTGGGTAAAATGCAATTTCGTGCCCACTGAAATTCACAATACAGTTTTTTTACTAGGAGATTCTGAATATAGATGTAACCTGCATTGGCTATTACTCACTGTTGAATAATTTGAGTATTTCAGTGCATTTTAGAGGATAAAATCTAGCAGAGAGTAAGGGTATTGTGTAGTGCCTCACGAACGTCAATTTGTCTGTATGGCCACAACATTTTTGAATTACTCATGATTAGACACTTCGCATCTGACTCTAAGGGAGACCGGTAGATTCCGGCACTTGGTGGATCAGTTATTCTCTGTTTCGAACCTGAATTTTTAACTCTCGCAATTCTGATCACTAGAGTTTTGAATATGCAGTTCCATGACACACAGTTACGTAAAAGTTGCCAATTATAACGTAGTATTGAAAATTTTGATGTTGATTTGATTTGATTTTGATGTGATGACACACTCTTTGGTTCTCATGGTCTAATATTCTTTATGGCAAACGTCACTGTAATCTTCAGATTTATGTGGGAAATCACGGCAAGAATCACATTGAATCCCTTATTGTTGCTTTTCTCTTCCAGCTTTATCTTTTTGGCCTTCAATTCAAGATGTATAAAAATTGCGTTCGTTTTGTTTTACTATATCTAATAAGTGAAATTCGATGGAAAGCGATTGTTGTAAAGTCCCATCGAAGGTCAAAGAAAACGTGCAGAAGAATGCGGAACCACCGTGGAAAACATCACATCGAGATATAGAACATGATGAATCACACATGCATGGCCAAAATGAAATGGTGTAAAGTGTAAAATTATATGGGACGCGTTGTCGTCCATCTGTCAAAGCTTTTGATCCGGTAGATATGTTGTAACTATCTCATGTAAATCTCTTCTCACCAGGTTTTCACGTAAATTCTATAGAAAACTGGTTTGCCTTGTTTTTAGGGTATCACTTTTTACGCACGCCTCCTTGATCTCTATGAAAAGGAATTGCAAGTGGATTTGGAAAAGCTCATTCTTTTCTCATTTGATCGAGACGACGCTTTCTGGGATGTTTGTTATGAAACAAACACCGATTTATCGAGACGTAAGGTCTGTCTAAAAATCGATTGATTGAAGAAATATGTGTTGTATTTGGAGTTATGATGTTTTGATGCAATCTTTTTGTTTTTGAGGTTGCTTCCAAGTCTTATTCTCGTCATCTCATTTCACTGGGAGATTTGAAACGTTATAAAACATTGATAGAAGGTAGTGAAGACTACAGCGACGCCAGAGCGTGAGTATAGTCTTTTCAAAATTCCATAATTAGATATAGTACATGAGCTGAAATATTTGCTTATTCTGGAATAGAATGTGGTTCCAACTTTTACGTTAAAAATATCCTATGGGACTGGATATTCGTCGATTTTCAGCATGTATATGCGATCTGCTCAACTGTGGCCCTCATCTGGGCACTGCTACAACCAACTGGCAGTGATTGCTTATTTCTCGGTAGTTTATTAAGCATTGTTTCTTCTTTTTGTAGAACTTTTACTATTTGTTTTTGTTACCTAAAATCACTATAAAAGTCACATGAAAGTCTTGATAAGACGATGTTCTAAAATTTACATACCTTCCCATTTTATTGGAACTTGGTGAGAGCTAATCATTTTTGAGCATAACTCAACCGGTAGATTATTGCTAGGTAAAAGTTATTAGAAAGGTGAGAATTTGTGCCAGGAGTATGAATAGGTAGAAAACTTAGTGTACTGATTAGGTATGTGTTTTCTTTCTTTCCTAAGCAGGGACAATGGAAATAAGGGCTAAATTCACGTCACACTGCGCTGCAGCAGACTTTTTCATTAACAGAGTTCACACAGTGTTTAGTTGCGCAGCTTTGACATCCAATAACGAGGTGTTGAATGATCCTTAAATTTCTATAATTGGTAATAGTGCAACATACCTGATGTGCACTTCGTGCGCAGTAAATGTTCTTATACCGCTGATTTCTTCACAAGAGCTTAGATATTGCGAAAATCGGTACTATCCTGTTGGGATGTATTTTTTCAACCCTTTCAGAACAAGGTCCTTTTCGCTTTATTGTGAGGCCATGGATACAGATTCCTAAGATAGGAGCGGTCTGTGTTGGAAAGTAACAATGTATATAAATTTGATAATTTTCTTTATTTTTAACAATTTAGTAGTTTTAATAATTTTTACTCATTCTCATTATTGAAAAATGTTCTGAAAAACCTTGAAAAACATTTCATTACCGAAAGGCGCGCGTGTTTCTTCGTCTTTTCTTGCAAAATCAAATTGCTCTTATCCGTGAAATTTCATGGTAATCAATCGGTAGCTCAATTCTCGATTATTTCAATAATGTCATACCTTTCTTCTCGACTGTTTTGGAGATCTCTCTCAAAAAAAATATAATCTGATAACGTATTTTAAGCCTTTCATGAGATCTGTTAAGGCACTTAATAGTGCAAGGCACGTTTTTCGGCCTTTCAGCCTCATCAGTTGCAACGCTTTCTTTCGTTTCAAGCCAATCCCTTCTAGGGTACCTATACTCTACATATAAATTGATTCAGCGACAAAGAATGTACACTGTCGTAAAATGAAAAAACCACCCGACCAGTAGTTTTGCAAGTCGATTGCGTCGTGGTTGCTAAAACGTATACTGTCACATCTGTCGTCGGGTGGTTTTTTGATCTTGCGGCAGTGTAAGTTGTTCGTCGTCGATTCCTTTATATGTAGAAAGTATAGTCCCCTATAAGGATCGAAAGAAGACAACGTACAACTGATGAGGGCTGAAAGGCTGAAACACGTGCGTTACACTATAGAAGTGCTGAAACAGAGTCCATGAAAGGCTCAAAATATGTCATCAGTTTTAAGTCCTGTATCGAGTTTCTGGAAGGCATTCTTAGTGCCTCGTGGGAGAGGAGATAGAATTCAATCTTACAGTCGACGCGTGTTTTCCTTAATTATGTAAAATTTCCCGGTTGAGAAACTTCTAGGCTTCTGTATATGATTAAGCTTTTTTTTCATTTTATATTACCACACAGACCAGTACTAAGCTGAGCCTAAGCCTAAGAGTACGAAACTAAATGAGATAAAACCACTAAAAGTTTGTTCAAAGACCGTTCATGCCCACAAACAGCCGCTCTTGCGCCGTTTGTAGCGAATGTTGCGAAATGACTTCCGCATGCCATTCACAAACCCTAACCGAGCAAAAACTGCGCGACGAGTGTGTGTGAAACTCAATTTTATAAAGGTGTTTTCAGAAGAAAAAGCGTAATATTGAAATCGCCGAAGATTTAAGCTATCGAGTGTTCGCCAAATGTCTCAATGATGCGAAAAAGATCTCTCCATAAGGGTTGTGAAATGCTTTGCGATAACAGAGTTGTGACCTGCTAGGAGGCCTAGTAGCCTACGAAAAAACTATTTTCGTTGTTACAGTGCTCAAAGAATCCTTTCCATAAAATAGCTATACTGTTGAAATGGCCGAGATTTAGCTATAGAGTGATTACCAGATATCTACGGAGAAAGCGAAGAAGTCCTTTCTTCATAGGGTTGGAAAATGCATTCCTATCTAAGCGAACTTGTCATAAATGAACCGATCTCATCTGTGAAATTGGTCCTTGAATTAAATGTGAATTATCTATCAATTGACTACATGAGACCATTACCTGGTTCACCTGGTTCCCCGTTACTATAATCTATAGCTTTCTGTCAAAGCAGTGAGAACATTGAGAGTCAGGTGAAGCATGATTTTTCATTCTAGCGATATTAAAACGTATGAATTATTTTCTTGTGTGTCACAAAAATGAAATGCGGTTGTGGCGGTCTTGAAATAAACCCGTGTTCTAGATGCTCTACCGAAGCAGACGGCGCGCCCGCAACACACCGCTCGAGATACTCTCCAACAAAAGACAGGTCCATCATCACCCAATATATAGTAGCGCTAGAAAGTTTTTTCAAAGAATCAATCGGTATTTAAGTTATGAACTTTTGTTGAGAAGTTCCTCTTGGCATTAGAATTAGTGGTATGTGCTATGTTTTGGGCTGTTTGTCTTTAGATAAATCAAAACGTGTATATTTTTTTTTACCGAATTGTTTGTAATTGAAAATAGTACGAATTTCTATACAGCCTTCTCTTTGCGAGGTTTTGTCGTATTTTTTGTTACGGTAATGATAGTGATGAACACAACTCTTGAGCACAATTTAATTCCAACAACTACAAAAAAGAGGCCACCACATAGTATATCTCGGAATCACTACCTCATAAATTTTCTGCCAACTCTAATGCTTCGTTTGTTCTCTAACAAGAATGGAAAAGAATCAGAAAGAGTTGGAAAATTTATCACAGTGCTTTTGAGCACCACGATATCTTACTTGTTTTTCTAATAGAACAAATTTGCTTGTGACGGTGTGTGATGTTGATCAACAATGCACTATGGTGACTTATGGTTGTCTAGCGATGTATTAAGTCCGTGTCTTCATCATCTAGAAAATCTGAGGGCAATTTATCGACCATGGAGAGCTAGAAGATCTAGTTTGCTTAAGGCATGTGGTCGAACTCATGACTATGTGTGTATTGCGAACTCAGACCTCTAACATACACCCAACGCACGTCTTATGTTTGAAGCCCCACTTGTACTGAAGGGAATTTTAAATAGCTGCACTCTTAGTGAAATTTTGTTAACCAATCAGAATCATAATAGTAGTTAAAACAGCTTTGCAAATTCGTTGATGAGATAGATGTTCTGAATAAAAGTGCGAGTCTATGAATTCGTCAATAGTCATTTTGATTGGAGTTTATTGATGTTTCTTTGCACTACATGTTTGATTTTGGAACAGTTATTGTGCTTTTGTAGTTTTTTGGGTTTTCTTTCACATTAAATCGCTGTTGTGCTGACTTCACCAGAATTTCGCGAGTTATAGTCAATTGTTTGTTTATCATTCAAAAAAATCTAAACGTTCCAATTCAGATTGGCCTCTGGATTAGTTTTGAAACTTTATGTTCCTTTAATTGAAGGAGAAGTTTTCTTTATGTACTGTGGACTTGAAAATTTGTCCAGTATAATAGGGCTCTTATCAATTATTGCGCAGTTTTATACTGGAAACGTTTTCACATTTCTAAGCTTAGTCTCTAATGAGAGCAAGGTAGTGCGGATTTCTTGAAATTTCCACTTTGTTGTTCTATTCCAACAAAAATTGACGTAAGAACAAGTTAGACATGAAAAGTGATGAGCATGTTTTGTTCCGAAAATTGTGCTAATCAAGGAAGAAAAAAGTGCGGTGCTTTGATATTGTCAAATTGTGGACGTGACCAGTCTAAATGTGGATATCTATGAGATTTTAACATGCGAACCAGTGAAATATTGTTACACTGATCGGAACAATAGTAGGGTTCTGTCGCACTTCAAAGGCTGTTTCCTCTCTTTACTGGCATGGTTTGTGTATCTTGTGTCAGAGAATGAGTTTCTAAGGGGTTTTAAGCTTATAGCGGGTATGTGCTTGATTTCTACCTATCGCGTTGTTGTGTCAGAGGTCCCATCTCAATAACGAGGGAGCATACCATTGCATAGCACCAGAATCGTACACTTACTTGCTCTCAAATTTCAATACGAATTTACTTTTCTTTCATATCATTTAGTAACAAACAGATTGTTTTTTTACGCTTTGATATAGAAATTGAGCGGTACTTAATTAGAATCTGAGTAGTGAACTTTACATGTCATGCCCGTCTTTGAACTTCTCAATTGTTCCTTGTCTCGCTGTCCGTTTCTCATGGAGGTGGTCGAGTTCGTGTGCCTTCTCGGTAGCAATTTGAAGCTCCGGTGTCTTCTGTCATCAACATGTCGAGTACATTCAGCGTGATTTTCTCTAAGAACCCGAAGAGCTGTTTTAGGGCGTTCTCAATTCATTCTATAGTTTTTCACTTTATTTGCCGGTATCACGGTTTTCTTTATACTGTGCGGGTTTTGGTACTTCTAGAAATCAATTAGTCTCATCGCCTTCATTGTTTGATTGTGGATTTGTCATCCCCATGAACTTCATTGAAAGTTGATTGAGCACGTCTTCTTTCAGTCTCGAGGATAGCCTAGTTGGGAGGTTGTGTGCCTTTGTTGTTGATTTCCGGAGTAAGTTGGGGGTGGGGGTTGACTTCACGTTGTGCTGAGCTGAGCATCACTAGCCACTCTGCTACTCTCAATCTATTACCACAGTAAGTAGCCAGTATTTGTAAATCTGGAGGACGTTTGGTGCCCATCTGCTGGAAGTCCTGATGAACGACAGCTTACTATGCGGGTAATCACATACTGAACAAGGATGATGTAGTAAGCCGAATCAGCTATTAAGCGAGGTGCTCCACATATTCTTTTATGTGGTTGTAACAACTGTGCAAATTTCCTAATATTTCAATGTGTGCACTACGATATGTTTTTCTCTGATTTCCAGCTAGTCTCAATTTGGAATATAGAAATCCTGTTCTTCCTTTTTTTTCAATGGTGTGCCTTTTTTATGTGGTTTGCAAACATCGATAATAGCCCAGTTATTACTCTCAAAAAAGTCTGTTCCAGGAAAAGCAAACGTCTCCTATATTTTTCAGGGTCATGCGTTAGACGAAATTTTCTATTGCGTTCGTAGTTTGTCGGCTGGTTATCCGTTTGAAGTTGCTCGTGATCGACTTTATGCTCGTTTGGCAGCTATGAAGCGAAAGGTGTGCTGTCGGTTCTGTTGATTGTCAGTTGCTTAGGGAAAAGCACATCTGTTTTAAGGTGGATAAATATGAGCCATTGCTCGATCATGAATGCGGAGAAGTTAAAGAAGATGCCGAATTGGCGGCGAGTGCTGACAGGCCATATGAGCTTTGGCTTGACAACGATGACTCGGATATTGAAGCAAACACTGAAGATGAACATATTTTTCGATCATTCTTGGAACAACAGCCCAGTAAGGTGAGTATTTTGCGCGGTGTGAACGAACTTTTAGTTCTTTTCACCTTATCATATATAAGTAAGCTGCTATTCCATGTTTAGTGAATTCTTCGCATTTCACTTCCTATAATTTCACCTTTCATTTGGAGAATGACTCTCAAATGTAATTGTCTTAATGTGATTGTTGTATCCTTATTTCAGTTACACCGCCGTGCCATTTCCTATCTAATCAACACTGTTGGCCTGTTAATTACGAAAATTGGAATGGAATCGTTTCCAAGGTGAGGATATGTCATTTTCTTTATGTACGACTCGACATCACATGTACACTTCCCTGTATTGCTTGTGCCCTGTTTGATTTCTCGCATTCTGATCCACGAAAGTCCCTAGATTTGAGGGTTTGGCTACTGCGTTACAATTTTTGTGTTTTTTATGAACGCTGGTCATATCTATTCTCCTTGGAATTCTCGAATAGTCCTGTTCAGGCGTCAACAGATAATCATCACATAGACACTCTTTTTGTGTCTTGTAAGGAAACATCCTCATCCGTGTGTTGTGTCGGAATCACCGCGATGTTGAATTCACTTAATTTAATTCATACCAGCGTGTTTTCTTGCCTTTCAAGCTCAATTGACTAGTTAGAATACAGAAATTATTCAATTCTTCTTTGGACTATGATCTGCCAAACAGCGTGTGGTGCATTAAATTGCGTCATGATTTTTTTGGCATGCACTTGAACCTTTTAGGCAGGAAAATAGCGATTGCTCTGTAGATTGGGTTTTGAAATTTGATCTTGAGCGATGACTAGAGCAGTTGGCTGACTCGACGCATATCTTAAGAGGCGATAGAGTTTTATGAATGGATGTTATTCTTAACTTTGATTTTGTCTAGTGTATCCGAGCGAGCCATTGTTCAGTTGGCTGCATTGGTTGAACAGGAAAGCTCTCCAGTCACAGCCGGACAACTCATTCAAGTCGTGGCGCTATTTATATACGCTGTACATTGCAATGCAATCGCTGGTTGGAGTCATTTTCTATATCTCTAACTTATCCTCGGCCTTACAGTTTGGCGATAAATGATTTTCAGGAGACGAAGACGTATGCAGTGTTCAGCAACAACAGGCAGTGCGTACGCTTGTCAGCGTATTTGGTACGCTACTGAGACCAATCAGTCTACGACTTGCACACATCTCCACATGGATAAGAAATCCTCTAGAAGTGCCATATGTGGTGCGATTTTACAAGGACATTCTGAGGCTATTGTTTTGCGGATGCTAGCAGCTCCTATTTTGTAAACAATTGTCAAAGATCCTCAATTAACTATTCGAAATCAAAAACTGTATGGATTCTTGTAGGTTACATATTTGCATATATATATATATGTATATATATATATATGCATACATATATGTACATATACGTGTGTGTATGTACATACATATCACCTTATCACCTGTCGTCCCGTTGATCGTCGAGTGACTCGAGCGGGTGCCAGCAACACTTCTATTTTCCCCATCGCGTGCAAGAGTAGCCCAATGGATCCTCCTGCTCTAGGGATTCGCTGAGCATCATATCTTTCTGCTATGTCTTTCGTGAAGAAATTGGACCAACGGGTCAGTGATCTTCCTGTAGAGTGCTTCGTATCCCGAGGAATCCACTTGGTAATGGCTCTCGTCCATCAGTTGTCCGTTTAGCCGCAACACGTATCCGACCTACCGCTAGTTTCGATATCCTGGAGGTATATATTTCGTACATACATATATTACATACAAATGTGCGCATTTGTATACATATACATGTGTACATGTATACGTATATGAATATATGTATATGGGGCCACGGTCCGAGTGGTTGTGATGCTAGTTGTGGCGCTCATGGGGCGAATCGCACGCCCTAACATTCTCCGGCAGTCAGCATCGAACGCCCTATGGAATGCTACAGCTAGGCTATCCTCGAGATTACAAGGTGACGTGCTCAACTAGTGTTCTATAACGTTCAAGAAGAAAACAATAAACGATAAGTACCTGCATTCGTACAGGAATAAAATGAAGAAGGAGAGAAACACTGTGAAGATGGATCAATGAAGTGTAGAAAATCATTCATGTAGATCCCTTTGCGGACGATGGGAGTCATTTTGACCCTCAGCTGTGGGCATCGTTCGGACGTTTATGAAGATTGATGCGGGCTCCATAGATATCCGAGTTAGTTAAAATCCTCAGAGGAACATTGTCATCAAAAAGCGATAAAATATTACTGGTGAGCCTCTTGTATGAATAATTTTAGCAGGATTCATCATGTGCTTCCAAAAATCTTGCCTTTTTCATGGGAAAAGCCACATCTTTGCGAAAAGGAATGTCGTTTCCAGTTCCCTCCTATCTTTTTTTTAATGTTTTTCAGTCAGTCTATAGCTCGAAAAATTTGATTTGAGAGTAAGCTATTTGTTAGAGAAAATTTCCGTAGTACGATCTACTATTAAATAAAAGATAACGTTTTACAAACGGAGTTCATTTTTCTAATTCGTATCGGATTTTTTGAAATTATACTGAGATTTCGATTCTTTCAAACTTTGCCAGAAGAATCAAATCATCAATAAAAGAACTTCTGCAAACGTATTCATAAATGGAATAACGCCCAACTGCCCTGAAAATACTTACTTTCGAAAAACAATTCCTGTCGCATTCAATCGCATTGCAAGGATTGCGCGCGTGAGCCCGAGGTTTTTTTTCATAGAAAAGACTTAGTTCACTAGATTATTAGTACTCATTCGATAGTTCGAAAAATGGGAATTCCAGAATCAAGGTTGGCTTATAGAAAGGACATCTTCTGCTTGTGCTACTAACAAAACATAATATTTTGCGCTCGCCGCTATCAACGCGTCCTTTCAATTTACAGCGGATTTCTCGATACGTATAAGAGTAGAATTTTACACTAAGAAAACTTCATTGTCACGAAAATTTGGTGAATTATATCAGAAGGACTTCTATAAACGTAGTGCTAGCGAAAGGAGTGTTTAGTTGTTTTAGAGAATTTTTACTTTTCATTATGAAAGCTACATTCTTGAGAAAACGCTTTTTGAAGCCTTAAAAAACTGAATGTGAGCCTTTGGTAGAAACGCACTTTTTGCTTTTATTTGAAGAGTAAATAATCATTTGGTGGTTGAAATCGTTTGATTTTGATCTGTGCATATTATTTCTCAAATAGCTTGTTTTTTGCAATGTAACAGTTTAAATAAAATCTTGCTTCACATTCAAAGTTTTTTGCTGAATAAAGTTATTTTATGAATGATTGAAAACCATTCAAAAGCGCAAGTTTCAACGATTCTAAAGACTTAACTGTTTTTTGGAGAGGACACTCTGAAGCGCTGTAACAGTCAAAGGGTTTCGCACTTCCAGGGGTGGGGATTCGTGACATTGGACTCAAGTCACCGCGCTTTTTGCCACATATCGATTAACTGCAAAATTTAATGTCTTCTGATTGCTAGAGTAAAATAACGATTTTTTTCCAAAAGCAAAGATACAGTGGGAATTTCCGAGACACAAACTATCGAACAATTATTGAAAGTCTGGGGGAAAAGCTTTGTTCAACGAGAAATGCTTGAGTGGGAAAGATATTTTTATTTTACTGTTAGGTTGCATTAAGGAAGCCATTCTGAAAAAGTGTACCTTTACCTTTAAAATTATCGAGATTCCAGCTATCAAACATTTATTGAATCTCTTAGAAAAACCAGAGAACGCTCCTTTCTAAGTGGTCAAATCGAGGTGCAGACATCGAAAGAGATTCAAATTTGCCAAATCTAATCTTCTTTTAGCTGTTACAGCGCTTAGTGGAGTCCTTTCCAAAGACTAAAATCATACGCTGTTGAAATTGTTGAAATTTGCCATATCTAATGATTACTAATTGCTCATGAAAACATTTTATTGATCAAGAGTTGCTCAAATGTGGAGCAATTCTTACTTCGACTATTGCAGCGCAAGAATAGCTTATTCAAGAAGAAAATATGTCGTTCAAATTCACCTGATTTTAGCTATCGAATGACTGCTGAAAAGTTTTACAAAAGTAGGATATGCTTTCCTACCAAAGGTCTCAAACGGGGTGGAGATAATGGGAATTTACCGAACCGTATTACTCCATCTGTTCTTCGCACACCATAGCTATCAATAAAGAATGCGAGCAAAGTTACGTATTAATCTGAGAAATGGGAATCTGAAGTGCTTTAATAATCAAAACATATAGAGAATTATCAATGAAGTGGGATCGCATGCAAGAATAAGCACTATTTTTGACGAACTATTCATTATTCTCCCAATTTTCAGCCGGTATAATTAATCTTATGTACTTTATGCAGTAAGTATATGAAAACTGAAAGAACTGGAAGATAAATTTGATTGTTTTGTTGGAACATATAAATGAATTATTATAGAAATGTTCGATAAAGGTTCTAAATATGGTCTTTTCATAAGTGCTTGCTTTTCCATTTGAAATTGTGGATTATAAATGGAGCAGTTACGTTATTTGCAGTAAAAATAATCTTCTCAAAGCCTGTTCTATCATATTTGGTCATTTTATGACACAGAATTCCCACTTACTGGCGAAAAAAGTATAAATTCATGAGAAAACTACCACACTAGCGTTAGAGCGTGCCGGTCACGTCTCTTCGCAACCGTCCGAACCGTCCGCCAGCCGAAGATGGCGCCGTCCGAGAGGGGATATATTAACATATGGATCTGTATATACATGTATATGTACGTGTATATGTATACGTATACACACATATATGTACATATACGTATGTACATTTGCTCTTATGCGCGTGTACACATATATAATTGTGTGCATATACATGCATATATACATATATGCATGTATATATGTATAGATATATGTGTTATTTGTATATATACGCATGTACACGTTTATAGGTTCTTTTATGTCAGACGGCAACAAATGAAAAACCGATCCCTTTCGCTGGTCATGAACTTTTGGTTAGAATGGTAGTAATCATTCGGAACCTTAAATCTTTGGTTAGCGCGGTATTGGTCGTTTTCGAAAACACTCTTTTTAACGCTGTAAACAAAATGAAATTATGTTTCAAATCGGCAGCGCAATTCTACTCTTATTTAACTGGAAGCGAAAAAGGTATATCAACGTGTAGAAGAAATCTCGTAATATCAGAATCATACCTTTAATCTGGAGTTTCTTCCAAAGTGGAGAGAAAATTTCCGATCGAATGACAGAAATCGTACATTAACGTGATGCGAAAATGTATTTCTATCGAGCGATGGCGGGCCGCCGGATCGAATCTTCGACGACCACACACCCAACTATAGATTAACTGCTAAACAAGCGCGTCGAAGAAGTGAAACTCGATTTTATTTCACCTGCTGCACTGCAGAAGACTATCTTTCCGGAAAATATGAGCAGCGTTGAAATCGTTAAACCTTATATATCTATCGAATGATTAGTAATAGTTTGAAGAAAGAGCTCTGTTTTGCTAGAAAAACGCATGTGTGAAGCAAAAATGTTTTTCTTTCGCTGAAGTGCTGCAAAAGGATCTTATTGTCGAGGTGCGATTTTCAGTCGGGGTTCCTTCTGAATTGTGAGTTTTGTAGGTCAATAGTAGAAGCAACATTGTCCTGTTTGCAACTTAGCTGGATGATTACCTTGAGGTTCAACGAATTAGTTGTCCTAACGACGATTCAGTTTAATGAAAGTTTTTATTATACAGATCAAACCTATCTTATTTCAACTAGTGTGATTCAGCTGTCACTCATAAGTCTTATGTACCTGTCTAATAAATGTAATAAAGTTGAGTGAATTTAAAAGGTTCTATAAGTGAAGATGAGGTGAGAGTCAGGTGAAGACTGGCTATTTTCAGATATCTCGAATTTTACCAGCTGTATGTGTGCTATGTGAGTGGTTCTCATGTCCACTAGCCTCGGCGATTTATCGTACGATGCCGTCAGTAGAGCCTCTGTCACTATCCATTATCGAGATTGACACCTGGCATTTACTGGCCGCAATTGCGAATGAACTAATTCGATGGCAAGACAGTGGTCAATTAGTGAAAATACAGAGCAGTGCAGGTAGGTGATACAATGACGTTTCAATGTTTATACAATTCACAAATGAAATATTATGTACAGGAAAACAATAATATAGTTATTTTTCTGATATTGTTCTTTGTATGGACTTGAATAAGTCTTATATGGAAGTTAAATAGTAGTGGTAAACTGTGCTTGTACACAAGTTCTAACTGGAAGTTTCTATCTTCTAGAAATCTATCGCAACGAGCATTTGTCTTGGTGCTTACATCTTTTAGCAGATGTAACCTTTTACTGAAGTCTAAATACGAATAATTTGATACCTTAGTTTCTTTTCTAAGCCTAATTTTCTTCTCTTTACAGATGCAAACTACTCGTGCATTCTTCCTGAGTTGGCTTTCATCTCGTCCTTTTCAAGTGTTTTCCCTCCGTTTCCGCGCATACTTCATTATACATGTCCGTCTACTGAATCACTGAAAACGGTATTTACTTTTTGCTTGTTTTTCTGTAGCTCTAAACGAAATCACATGTAAACCTAAAAACTTATCTCGTTGTAAAAACGAGACCATTTGAGGATTTTTTTGACTTTTTGCTTTGTATATAATATTGGATTGTAGCTTTTTGGAGACATAGAGTGACGGAGGTCTTATTTCTTGTCGCGTGTTTTTTTTTTTTCAAATTCATATACATTACACTTATATATCCTGTCATGATAGGTGCTGTCCATCTGTGTTCAGCAAATTCCACTTCAAATACGTCTGGCACAATTGCTTCTGGCAGCGGAATATCTAGACGGATCCGAGCTCTCGTGTTTCTTCTTCTGTGAAAAATCAGGAAAATTCATGAGAAGCGAGCAACTTGATGGGACTTCGCGAGAGCAGTCCAAAGTGGTATCTGTCGCCCAAGGCGAGGTGACTATCTTTGTATAGTGATGTTTCAAGTCAACCAAAATGCGTATTACTGCTAGTGTTAATCTGATATCTGCCCAGAAGTTAATTATGTAATGCTAACGGGTGTTTATGATACTATTAGCGTCATACATATCCATACTGCCTTATTCTATAGTTATTACAGCATCTATTACCTTAATTATAGTTTTCTTATGCATAGAAATCACTGGATATTTTGCCGCCAGCGAGCAGAGAAGAACTATTGGAGAGAGAGCTTAAGAAACACGAACAGTTGCTAGTGGTCAGTGGAAATACATTATGAAGTTTCTTTTCTTTGAATCATCTCATATATTCATGTGGCTGTCGGTTTTAGTTAATTTAATTATATATCAAGTACATACCCATCGGTGTAGAGTGATGTGCAAAATTTCCGCTTCAGGCGGGACTAGAACCCACACCTCACTCTTCCCGCGAGCGCGTGCTCTATCCGTTACACTACTGACGCCCATTTTGCGCATCGCTCTTTTTACGCTACAGCGCACCTATCTGTCAGCCGACAGCCGTCAATGGCTCGACCCGGTAGTCGGTCTCGACATTGAACCCAGTCACGCTGAGAGATATTGGGTATTGAAAATCAAATGAAATTTCTTTTAAGCGCTTCTAGCGGTGGTATGATGTTTCAAATATATACCCATTGATGTAAAGTGATGTGGGGGTTGATGGCTGGCGGCTGACAGATAGGTGAGTTGTAGCGTAGAAAGAACGATGAGCAGAATGGGCATCAGTAGCGTAACGGATAGAGCACGCGCTCCCGGCAAGAGTGAGGTGTGGGTTTTAGTCCCGCCTGACGCGAAAGTTCTGCACATCACTCTAAATCAGTGAGTATATATTTGAAGCATCATGCCACCGCTGGAAGTGGTTGAATAAAAAGATCTCATTATGTATGTCGAGTATTAACTTTAGTCGTATCTGTTATTTTAGGTGAAGCCTTGTTATGTGGTAATTGACACCAATGCGTTCATCGATCAGTTGTGCGCAATTCAGAAAATTCTACAGTGCGAACGATTCCGAGTACTGATTCCGACGACCGGTTTGTTTTCCTGCTTTCTTCCTCATTACCAGATTACTCTGACCGAATAATTTAGTATGGGGGCTGTGACCGAATGACCGGTGGTGCTTGGAGAAGGTAAATTTCTCTCCACCTCCCTCCCTCCCTCCATCCGTTGCTCTGCTCTAGCGAAAACGTGTTTCGTTCAGGGCGATATAAGGTCCTTCATTTTGAGAAGAAAACACCAGTCTATTCACGGATGTGTTGTACTTTGGCTGATTTTCGGCGGAATTTGCCGTTTTTTGCGAGATTAAGAGGATTACATTGACGTTTGTGAAATTTTGGAAATCTTTACAATGTCAACGTGGTCCAAATATCAAGAACCCCGTATTGACTTATTGAGAATAAGGGAACTTGTAGCGCAGCACTACGTTAAATACAAAGTTCATGTCTTGACGTATAATACAATCAAATTGTATGCAATGATGCAAAAAGATATACAATACTCCGAACCTCAAGCGGGAGCTGAGTCGGCGTTCCACCCTCGGAGGCGTGTGCTGCCACTAGACCATTTAGGCTGTTGCTCTGCTATGAACCTTCGTGCGATATAAGGCGTCGAGGCTGTCATTCAACTATCAGCGAGTTTGGCCTGGTAAGCACACATCGGCATCATACCCGGTTGAGGTGACAGGTGGCAAAAAGAATGATAGCAGAGTAACGGTCTCGGTGGTGTGGTTAGGATATTGCCTCCGTTATGTGTGAACGCGGGTTCAGCACCCGCCTGAAGTTTAAATTCGCATATCACTCAGCATTGTTCCATATATAGTTATAATGTCGTAACGCTGCCATAGATGTGGTAAATCAAAAATTTTAGAGGACTGAAGTGCCTAAAGATTATCATTTTCTATAAAGGTTTCTGAGGTGTAGGTATTAGCAATTCTAGCTTTGCCATCGAAATCACTATCGAGAGTTTATCCCATCATATCAACAAAGTTTATTCCATCATATCAACAAGTTCATCTCATCATATCAAATTTAGTGGTGGAAGAACTCATCGAACTACAGCATAGTGAGCAAGGTAGTGCTGGTGTTGAAGCTGTCACAGAAGGTGCTCGCCAAGCTATAACATGGCTTCGCGAGCAGACACGACTAAAGAAATCCTCTCGGTTGTTTACGTTAACGATGCGAGGGCGACGTCTACCAGTTGCTGTCGTACGTGAAAGTGCTGGTGACGACGGTGACTTGGTGTGTTTACGCATTAACTATCTGTTATTTAGTTCTGCTTGTTTATGATTTGTTGAATTTGTCTTGAGAAGTTATGGAGATTTATGGAGGATTTCCTTCAAATCTTATCAGTCTGTAGGTTAACATTTGTTCTAGTGTTTTTTCTAATGTTACAGTTGATTATTGGGGAACATAGAGTGTAACTAGCAGTAGGTGACTTATATAGTTCCGTTCACTTATTTCTAGTTTTGTTATTCTGTCCAAAGATGAAAAAAATATTTAATGTTAGTTTAGATGAGATTTGAGTGCATAATAAGAGGAATTTCAGGTGAATGACGACCGTATTTTGCACTCGTGTTTGAATTTCACTCAGTTAGAGCCGGCTCCAGATGCCACGTTCAGCAATTTCAAAGTGCCACAAGGTCGAGAAATTCCAATCATCTATCGCAACCTTGTTTTGTTAACTGACGATCGAGTACTTAACATGAAGGCGATGAGCCAGCATATACCATGTCGAACTGTGACGCGTTTTATGAAATGGGCGAAAATTCGTTAACTTTAGTGATAGGCGATAGTTTCGTTTACCGCACATGGTGATGACTGCTGTGCGACCATGACTGTCATGAAGCAAAAGTTTGGGAATGTTCCCATTTTGTCTCCAGGCATCCCAAAGCTTGCTGAATATTTGCTGTTATTTCAAGTGTTGCGCTCGTTGTATCGTAACCAGTGCCTCCGAGCTCAATCAGGTTGTTAGTGAAGCAATAATGGACACTTTTGAGGGCCTTTTATTTTATATGTTAGAGAACACAACTAGTTTAGACACTCGCCACACTAGTGACCTAAACGTCTCAACCATTTTCAAGGGATACTATCACGGTTATAGATATTGGAAAAGATGGGAATATACATTTCTAGTCTAGTGGAATTTAATGCATCTCATTTGAAACCTCAGATCGAATTTTCTTCCGATTCCATAAATCACCTCAAACCCTTTATCCCATCCTAAATATAATCTCATTTAGAAGTATGTCACTATAGGTGTACGCGGATGTAGTGAGACTATTGTTAGTATTGTGATAAATGTGTTATTGTTGCCTATTTTTAATCCATAGGTATACAAAGAAAGCATTGTTACAATAAATATTCAATCTCGTATCTAGTCATTTAAATGTGGGTTTTCTTGCTAATTCTTACCTTTTTGCTTCTTTTAAGTGAAAGCTGAACATACTTAGTGGCTGGTTGTCAAATACTCGAAGCTCATCGTGGAGCGAACCCTTCTTAGGTGTCCATAAGCGATACATGAGATAGAGGATTCCTACCTTGGCATAATCACCCATTCTGAAGAGAATTTCAGTGTTTGCATTATGAACCACATCTTAGACTATCTGGAACTGAAATCTTCGACGGCGACAAATTTGTAAACCGATCTCATTTGCTGGACAGGAACTTTTCGTAGGAGTGTTAGTAATCGTTCGTAAGCATAAATCTATGGCTGTAGCTCCAGTCGCTGGTTTTTAGAATCACCCTTTTATAACGCTGAAAAATCCAGAATAAAATTATGTTTCACACTCGCCTTATGTCTTCATTTTTATCACGCGTATAACTCGCTGGAAACACGAAAGCGGCGTATAGAGGATTTTTTGTAGCATCAGAAACATACGTTTTTATCAGATGTTTTTGTAAATGCGACGAAAAAGTCCCGAATTGTATAACAATATATCAATCGCTATAGATCGCCTCGCACCACCTTGCCCCTGCCCCTGATTTAACCTGTAAACAAGGTCGTTGGAAACGTAGAACTCGATCCATTTGCCCTGGTAAACAGTATTTCCAGAAATTAAGCACAACGTTGAAATTATTGGAACTTACGACATTAAATGATTACTAATAGTCTATAGAAATAGCTCTGCCGGGCGAGGTTTGAAATACAAACCATTTCTTTCTCCCGCAGCGCTATCAAAACAGCTTTCCAAAAAGCAAACGGATTTTTGAGTTCTTCGAAACTTGTGCTACCGAATGAGTGCTAGCGCTGTAAGATTTGTCCAGCGAAAAATAAGCGAGATAAGAAGAAAAGCACGTGGTCGTGTGAGGCAAAATTTTATTTCGGATTTTACAGCGCTATAAAAAGATGTCTTGGAAAATCGATCACGTAGGACTTTAGCCAAAGATTCAAGCTTTCGAATGATTGCTAATACTCCTATGAAAAGTTTCTGTCCACCGAATGAGATCGGTTTATAAGATTTTCACCGTCTAACATATAAGCACCCTAACTCTATCAAAATGAGCACTACGACCAACGTTGATATGCCTCTTTGCCCAATAACGACTGAAACAGCACACCCCATTCCACAAATGATCACAAAGACTTCGCGTTTTTATGAGGTCTGTAACTTGATATTTTTATGTTGCAATTCTCATGTCTTACATGCTGCTAGTAACCAGTCTCCATTCTAATAGTTTATAATGAAGTGAAAAATCTAGAAAGTGCACGATTTGTCCAATAAGGTGCAAATCTTGTGGAAAAGAAGTGATTATCGGTAAATGGAATCGCGTGGAATGTTGTAGTTTGCGTATTTTGTCGGATTCGTGAGATTTTTCCTGGCAGAAATTAACTTTCTGTTTACTGCTTAGTTTTTTAACGATTCCCAAGACCGACTGTCTATTAACCTCGGCATGATTCAATATAATTCCTGATTTTCTTCTTTGACCAAAACACGAGGTGTTACATTAAACTTTATTTGACAGCTGACGTTTTGGTGGTTCACCTTCTTCAGAGCTTGGAAAGGTCAAATTGTCCGCAATCCAATCAGTCAAACACCTCCATTACTCCTTTAAAAAATCACCAGACTTAGATTTCAATCGCATCAAGCACAAAATCAACACTCAACATACTCACCGCTTTTTATATCTGTTCCACTGTATGATCCAAGTGGAGATCACCGGAAGGAGAGACACATAGGTTCGTAATGCACCCTACCCGTCAAAACAACAGTCTTATATACTGGTTCATATCACGAGTGTTTACGAGGCATTCCTCCTTGCGGTTCATGGTTGGATTGGTCGTTTTGATCCAAAACGCTTCCAATATCTTTCGCGCTGATGTTTTTTGCTCCTGCGCAAGGATGGTGACTTCGATTTCAAAATCAACTCCGTCGTGCTTCTGTGCTCTACGCGTCCCTAGCGGGCTGTTTCGTCTACTAAGACGCTTGTCAGCTAGGTGTTCTTCTATGCGGGCATAGAGTGGCCTACCCGTTTCACCAAGATATTTATCACTACACGCTTTGCACGAGACTAGGTAGACTGTACCTACGCTCGTGCAATCACCGCATCTGCCGTTAGAGCATATTTTACAATCTTTTGATATGCAGAGACGGTCATATAAGCGGTTTTGAACTAGTTGGCGTTTCATAGTTTTCGGTGGTATTGCTATAATGGCCACCGATCGCTCTAAACCAGCTCTTTTCAACCATCGTTTTATAGCTGTACTAATCTCATTTAAAAAGAACGGGATGATAAACGGGACTTTCCTTTCATTCGAGTTTTCGATCGGAGGCGCATTATTTCCTCTAAACCTAAGCCGTGGGGTTACAAATTCGTATCCATCGTAAGTGGCTATTTCCCGAGCCAGTTTCACGGATTCTACTCTCTGCTCCTCCCCGGTACATACATTGGCTGCTGTTCGAAACATGTTTCTTATTAGCGTCTTTTTCATATGTGAGGGATAAGATGAGGGATTGTGAACCAGGATATTCTTATTACTTGGCTTTCGGTACCACTTTGTTATGTAGCCGCTCTCAGTTAAGTTTATCTGCACGTTCAAGAATGGAAGGCAATCGTTAGCTTAGGTTTAGAGGAAATAACGCGCCTCCGAACGAAAACTCGTATGAAAGGAAAGTCCCGTTTATGATCCCGTTCTTTTCAAATAAGATTAGTACAGCTATAAAACGATGTTTGAAAAGAGCGGGTTTAGAGCAATCGGTGGCCATTATAGCAATACCACCGAATACTCTAAAACGCCAACTCGTTCAAAACCGCTTATGTGACCGTCTCTGCATAACGAAAGATTGTGAAATATGTCCTAACTGCAGAGACGGTGATTGCATGAGCGTAGGTAGATACTACCTATTCTCTTGCAAAGCGTGTAGTGATAAATATGTTGGCGAAATCTTAGGCCGCTCTATGCACGCATAGAAGAACACCTAGCTGACAAGCGTCTTAGTGACGAAATAGCCCGCTGGGGACGCGTAGAGCACAGAAGCACGACGGAGTTGATTTTGAAATCGAAGTCACCATCCTTGCGCAGGAGCAAAAAACATCACCGCGAAAGATATTGGAAGCGTTTTGGATCAAAACGACCAATCCAACCATGAACCGCAAGGAGGAATGCCTCGTAAACACTCGTGATATGAACCAGTATATAAGACTGTTGTTTTGACGGGTAGGGTGGATTACGAACCTATGTGTCTCTCCTTCCGGTGATCTCCACTTGGATCATTCAGTGGAACAGATATAAAAAGGCGGTGAGTATGTTGAGTGTTGATTTGTTCTTGATGCGATTGAAATCTAGGTCTGGTGATTTTTTAAAGGATTAATGGAGGTGTTTGACTGATTGGATTGCAAGTTTTGACCTTTCCAGGCTCTGAAGAAGGCGAACTGCCGAAACGTCAGCTGTCGAATAAAGTTTAATGTAACACCTCGTGTTTTGCTTAAAGAAGAAAATCAGGCATGGTTTTCTATCGATGGCCGAACACGATGAGAATTGCTAGAGATTGGTGAGATACAAGCAGATGATGGGACGTGACATTTATTTGTCATGAACTTCTTAAACTGCTACTATGTTTTTCAGGGAAGCACGCACTCGCAGAAAAAATTTGCAGGCAGCAATTATATTTTTGATTTCAATTATTGATTGGCTTTATTAAGCTGAGTCAAAAATATACGAATACTCCATTGTCGAACCAAAAAAAAAGTCATCCAGAATTGCCATCAAGAGCAACATCGTAGTTTATACAATGACGAACTTCACTTGGTGAAAACGTTCCAAATATTTTGCAGTAACACATGCAGGAAGCAAAACGACTGAGTTGAAAGTGACAATGGGAAAGCATTCGGCGTTGATCAGTCATTAGGGTATGCGCTACTTATTCGTGTTCATTGAGCATCGATAGACGATATTGAATTCATGTCTGATTTATTGAATGGCCCAATCAACAAGAACGTCCTATGGAATGCCGGAGCAAGGCTATCCTCGAGATCGCAAGGATAGTCGCTCAACCAGTATTGTACGCTGTTTAAGAGGAGAACAAAAAACGAATTGAATTCTAGAAGTACTGGGATCCGCATAGTGAAAAAACTGTGATGACGGGTCAAATAAAGTGCTAAAGTGCCATTTCTTTTGCAGAAATCATCCGTACAGGAGTCCTTTTTATAATACCTCATCATCCAATGATGATAATGTCTCCTCAGAACTCCACTTTATCAATGAATTCCTTTCTTTCGACTACGGAACGCGCCAACGCCATATTGAAAAGTTTATCGTTCTATCGCAATTCTAACTCATGAGTATGGTGTTACTAGGTATCTGCTTCACCAGTAGACATCACAGCGTTTGACTTCCAAAGCTCTCGTTGTGCTATCACTTTCACTGCAGTTTCAACTCTTGCCTGAAGTTTTCGAGTCTTGCATATCACTCACCTTTCTTGAATATGTAATTTAACAACGCACATTGTTGAAAAGCGGCAACATGAGAATTCTTGTAGGAGCCATTGTTATTAGTGCCTTTTGTTCTCAGCAAACCATCAAATGGACAGGAGCAAATTTAGTATCAGCTTTCAAACAGCGCTATCACTGGGCACACAAGAATTACTACAGTTGTGATACGATTCTGTCTACTTTCATCGTTTCCAATGATAAGATGAAAATGACGAGCTCAGCGAACAATTCGCAGCACAGCTTTGTTCTCACACGTGTCTCGGATGAAAAACTGGAACTAATCAAGAGCTTAGAAGCAAAATTCCCACATACAATGTATTCGAAATTGCAAACATTTCAGGATGTAAGACGCGCTGAAAACTATGAAATTGCAAATAGAGTGTCACAAAAAATCTCTAGTAGAAAGCGCTAACAAGGAAATGCCGCACGTTTTTTCAGTGTGGCTGTTTCGAATCACATTAAGGATATTTTTTTATTTACACATTACAATATAAATTTGCATATGGTGCTGGAAATTAAGAATTATTTTTTAGCTGCAGCTCCCTGTTCAAATACTCAAAATGGTCACAGATAATTACACTAGATTTTTTCGATGCTTGCGCTTTTACATTCATTACAAAAATTGTCCCTTCTTTAGCCTTCGGCCTCTTGGTACGTCTCCTCGTGGTGGTACCGTGGGAAGTGGATCTGGAGAAGGCCTTGGAGTTGACCAATGATCTGTCCATGGTTCTTTCCACGGTATTTTCCATTTTTTTACCGCTGCTTTCGCAAGACTAAATTACCACATGGAAGTCCATCCAACTTTGGGGAAGAGGTCGCCTTCACTCATTGCAAACGATATACTCACTAAAGCAATGCTGACAACTGCAATTGGACTTAGAAGATGCTTCATGCTTGGTACAGAAGGCGATTCTGTTGCAACGACTTACTCATTTTACACCTTGTGAATTCATTGGACAGAACGAAATCAACAAATGTAGGTCAGATTAAAGAAAAGAGTGTTTTGAATGCATTGATGATCGTCACACAGCTTGTGACATTAGTTGATACTGTTCATGTGAATGAGCAACTCAGCAATGTAATGTTACTATATAAAGCAAACATGCAGAAGAAAAGACAATACAGGATCTTAGCGGATGGGAAACGACTAATGATGTTGCTTATATTCTTTGTTAAAAAGGTGGAGTAGCGATGTAGATTCAGAGTTTTCCAATTAGCATGATCTGATGGAGCCGTTCCTGGGCGCAAAAGTGCATCAACAAAAACATTACAGTCTCCACAACAAAGCTATTCTAACCCTATTATTAAAGATATAAACAAATGCATCAGATAAAATAGAAAGCTTACCGAAGCGAGGACGGTTCGAACATTTGTGCATGTGCACTCAAAGCTCACAAGTATGAATGTGATCATCCGCTTTTTTTCATGGAGAATGTTCTAAAATGCCTATATAGAGAAAGATATTCTCCATCATATCATACTATCTTCAGACTATTTATGTATGAAATATTTGTCACTAGCGATTCATGGCTGTTTATTGTCAAAGATATTAGTGATTGTCTATTGAATAAAGTTTTCTGGGAAGCACTGAATGAGCTTACTTTCGAAAAAAATTATTTGTGCTTTGAAAATAATTAAGTTTGAAGAAATGCGATTTGATCATTTCATTTTCTTGTTTGTTCCTCATTATTATTCTTATTTACCACTAAGCAATGCCATCACTACTATAATCACCATTATGTTTCCCTTCTCTACGTTGCTGTTCTCAAAAATGTCTTTTTTATCGACGAATTCACCGTTTTAAAGCTACAAAATGGCGTTGCCTGTAATTGATATAATTTCATGCTCTCATTATATTCAAAATTGGAGACGATATGAACGTGCCAAAGCTTTATCTTAACAGAGTGTAAGATATCTGCAGTAAAACTCGCTATAAGAACTAAAAGGTACAACACATCTCAAATTCATAAAGAAAAGATCAAAGCAGTCAATCATCGATATTGGAGACGTTACTGGCAAGCGCTGAGGTCAGCTGTTGATAAGCGCACTTTACCTAGAGAACTGAGTAGTGAGTAAAAAGCGACCTCAAGTGGTAATCGAACCCTCGTTTCATCCATATTGGCCACGCGGAAAATGAAGTAGAAATATTAGAAATTTCGAGTATCTAGCCGCACTTTATCTCACAATTATGAAGTACTGCACTGGATAATGGACAAGATGCTCGTCATTGATTACAATGTCGAATTAACGACCATGAGAAGTGTGTTACAGCCATGGATCGCACGAAGCTCTGCTACAAGCATGGTATGACGAAAATATGCAAAAACAATTCATTGAGCTTATGTGAAGCCTCATGAAAGAATCTTCTCTTACAAGGCACATCAAAAAGTAAAGGTCGATACATGAGTGGTTCAATATTGATAGTCGTTAATGGCAAGTTCAATGAAAGAGTAAATCTAATCTATGACAAGCGTTGTCATCCTTTCAATTAAGATTCTTTCGAGAGATCTAGCACTAAGTTTGACGAGCAATCATATCGCTTTGAAGACAAAGTCGCCTCAAACCTCTTTGCAATCTTTCTAATAGTTTAAAATGCTATTCTAAAGTATTTTCGCAGGCAAGGTAAAATCTCATGAACGTATTATCTGGTAAGTATCAATAATGAGTATGCGCAAATTACAGTTGACGCTAATTATGTTGCCAGCACTTTACTATGCTAAGTGTCTCGGTAATTACATCAAGTAACTGTTCTTGCAGTGCAGATATCCGAAGAGAAAAGGGTTTTGATGTAAATAACCGATCAGATCTGATTTCAAATCATTCCATTCATTTCAATCATCACTTCTATAGAATGAATGTATCTCTCATTGAACACTTCCGAAATACTTTGGTGTATTTTTGCACTTGGTATAAATAATCTTCAAAATTACGAGAACTTTCACGAAACGAGTTGCATAAAGATATTAGTTTGAACTCTTCCATTCTCTATGATCAATTAAAAGGTGAATATCCGCTTTGCACGTTGTCATTAGTTAGCCGAGAAGCAACACGTGCTGTTGTCCAAAAGTAATCCTACTTAGTGGTCTCCGATCCAGTTGGCTCGGCGTCCGCCTGTAGTGATGCTTTCTCAGTATGCCGACTCAGAAAGCAAGAAGTTCTGCCTTGATAAGATCGTCGAACTCTTCGTCGGGTAAGAAGAAGTCGTTGGTTACCCAAAACTCGTATTTTTGCTGTATTCCACGATTTTCATACCTCCATTTAGTTCCAGTATGGCGATTATCTACAAACTTTCTTGTAAACAAATCTGCATTCTTCTACTAATGCTCACTACTTAACATAGCTGCAGATACAAATGTGGTAAGAGCGATACGAAAAGAACAGAAAAATATTATCATTAACTATTCTAATAGCGCGGTTCATTTGCATACGCTCACATTAGCTGGTTAATGGGCGACGTGATGGAGTAACATGGCTGAAACCGTAAATCCTTTTCAGAATTGGGCGGACTATTCCTACTTAATACAGTTTCGAAATCGTTATCATTCAAAAACATTTCGCGATGAAAAGATTTGTCTTGTCCTGTAGGAACAAATACGATTTTTTTGAAAGCGTTCTGCAACATGAATTTCAGCTTATGCACTATCTTCAGTGCTCGACATAGAGCTCACTATGACCCGTGATATATTAGCCTTCTTGGAACAATTTGCATCATTTTTCAGGTACCTGTGTCTCCTTGTTTCGGATGGCATACATAGTTGTGTAGGACAAGCTGATCAGACGCCTTTTCGCTGAACACAACTTCTTCACTAGATTTGCTGTTCCTGCTCACTTGATCTGTAATAGCTTGTAAAACAGATTTTCTATTGGAGGTCCTCCATGGAAAGGGCTCCTCATCTCGCTGTACCAGCAAAAGCAGTTTCTTGGTTGACAAGCATTGATTTTAAAGAAAGTGTGACTATGAAGTGTTGACGACCTGGCGCCGCATACAGTGTTCGGTGTACTTTTCAAGAAACAGTTACCTGGTTTCTGATTTCTAACCAGATTGATTATTTCAGCTTTTGTATAATAAAATGAGAGGGTGCCAAGACTTCATGCAGACAGTGTATTTTGCTTCTTGAAAATAAGTAGTCTCATTCAAAGTTAACAACCATATTAATGTGAAGTGGACAACAGCTTTTTTATTCACACTAAGAAGACTACTATGGCGTAGACCTATACGGACGATTCGACTCTTCAATTTGCTTGCCTCGTCTGGGCAATTAAGATCAATAACCCTGGTATTTATTTCTGAGCTATGCATGTGGTCAGGTGTGGGCACTTATACAGCCAATACATGTGTTTCAGCCTTGCAGCCTCGTCAGTTGCACAGTGCCTTTCATTCGAGCCAATCCCTTAAACCCTCCTACATTTACTAACAACTCTGACAACATACAAAAAAGTTAGTAACAATTTCACAAAATTGCCTCCTTTGAACTATACATGCACAAAATCGCTCGAAAAAATCTTTTATTATATCGCACACGTTTCTCCAGTAAACTTCTCTCAAGCGCGTGTCAAAGCCATTTTATGGAGTTTGCGGTTGTGTAATGAGTAGCCGAAACTTTTTCCAATAAGAACCACGGTGTAATCCATTAGCTTAAGAGTCGGAGTGTTTGACGGCCAAATATTTTTTGCTCCAGAAGCCTAGAAACACTTTCGCCAAATAACAATCGTTGAGCGGGCCGACTGTGCAGGAACAGCAAAATTTATTTTAACATGCTTTCCTGTGAGAACCGCTTTTTTTATTTGAGCAATGATGTTTCCTGACAAGGTTGCAGCGAAAAGAGAGTGATTCAAGCTGTTCAGAAGTGAAAGCATCATCCATCAGGCCCTTAGCTTATTTACACATTTATGCAAAGTTGTTATTATTGGATCAGTCAAATCTTCAATTTGGTTACTATTTCCGCAAAATCGATTCTTTGAGAGTTGCGATGGTCAAAAAGTCAATGGAGGCTGCTTCTTCATGTCAAGCAAAAATTAACCATGCCGATGCTCAATAACTGTCGCAGTAGAAAGTCTGCCAAAGCATATTCATATGTCCACAATTAGACGTCATCGGCTTTTCGGAAATCAGTGAACGATTACGTCCTTGTTGGAAAACGAGTAAACTTTCTCAAAGGGGAAATTATACTATTATTTATATATGCCTAATAATCATTTTTTGAGCCATGCATATGGTCTACTATGGGCACTTATGCAGCCCGATACACGTGTTTCGGCCTTGACAGCCTCGTCACTCTGGCAGGCCCGTCGTCTTTAGCCAATCTTCGCGGAGGAACCAAACCTCCCACACAGAGTAAGTTATGACAAACAATTTACACGCTCTTTTGAGTGAATTTACCACTTGTAAATTGTACGTCGTCGCCTCTTTGTGTAGGGGTTGGGTTTCCACCGAGAGGATTGGCCAGAAACAAAGGCCTTGTCCGACTGACGAGACTACGAAGGTCGAAACACGTGTGTCGGGCTTACAAGTGCTCATAGCAAACCACATGCATGGCTCAAAAATGATCATCAGGCATATCGGAATTTGAGCATGTTCTTAAGAAAACACTAGAAAAAAGGAATGTTACACTGATATTATTCGAATGCTGTAAAATGTATAGTTCAACAGTACATTTCTTATCTTTAGTACAGTAATTCAAGATGCAGACGAGCTGGAAAAATTTATTGCATCATTACAGTTTTGACGCAAAAACACCCTTCTTTAGCCAACTACATCACCAGTAGGCCTCATCACAACATTTGAATTGTCCTAAACTGCTTTCAGCGCGTGCTCGACGGCCTAAACATCCTATATTTAAAAAATGCTTGATGATGAGAATTTTTATGGACTTTTTTGAATAAAGTTATATTCGCTAATTTTTCCATGGCATGTTATTTATGCTTTTTTCATGTTTATCACGAGGTACTAAAAACAGTCGATCTAATGGATTAATTTTGGTCTACCAGCCGAAATCTACCAAATGAACAGTGGTGATGGACCAGTGTCACTGTACACTATGCCATCACCAAATACGCCTCCCTCCTTGCTACAAAGCAGGGCTTAATGTGGGGCGAGGGTCACTGACGAGGAGGCCGAAACCTCCGAAACACCGGTGTATGATGGTGGCGTACCAACCTCGTTTAAGCTTAAAACATTTTCTTTTTTAAAATTATTTTTCATGACACTCAATATTTGTGCTAAAGGCTGTTTTAGATTACAATTTTGAATGATTCACTCTCTATCAAACTAAAAAGTGGTCCGAACGAGAAGCCTTGAAAAAAACTTTGAAACCCTTGAAAATTCATAAGGATACGGGAATAGATTTACTTATTAAGGTGCTACAAAACTGCTGCCAGCATATCCCCGGTGCTGTTCTCTTTCTTGGATTTAAAAGGAGTAAGAGTTAAGACTTTTTCTGAAAATCCAATTCATTACAACTTACTGTATCACTGTTGATTTATTGTCAATGAAAAAAACGTGGAACCTCAGGGTTGAGCTTGGGCTTTACTCACACCGAGGACACGTGTTACGGTCACACTAGCACGGTCTTCGTTCTGCTACTACTCCTATTCATCTCCCGCCTGAGGTTTCAAGTCTCGCACATTACTCAGCATTCTCATAAGAAATTATCTCGTTATAAGATTGCTAAAAGCAGTAAAATGAATATAGAAGTCATGATCATTATTTCCTTTCCTGATTAGCTGTGATGAAAGCAAAAGTACTACATATAATGGTCACACTTCTCGATCAGCAGTATCATTGAGCAGACAAGGAGAATTAATACAGTCTTGATACTATCCTACCTGTTCCTATCGATTTTTTCATTGAGATAGAATCTAGTTAGTCAAATTATAATTTTGTGACACAGGTTTACTATCACATTTGTTCATGGGTAGAAAATCCACACTTATTCATAATTCGAAAGCATTTCATGTTAATAAATTCTAAGGTACATTGTACTTCAAAATCGCAAACTCCTCAAGACATAAGAGGCACCCAAATCTCAGCGATTGCAAAAAGTGTATCACGAAAGCATCTGGATACATCACAAATGATCAAATGCCGTATGGTACTCATTTCGGTCAGTTGCTCCGGCTCGTTTAAGTCACGCACGCTTCATACACACGTTTGTACATATTCGGAAGTTGACTTTCAGTAAACGTCGACATTAATGATTAATAAACGTAATTCTTGTGGACCTACCTTGATTAGCCAATGCAAGGATGGTAATAGTTTTTGCAGTAACAGTTGTAGTGACAGTAGTTAACTAGCTGATCTTTTGACGACTCCGTCATCTCTTGAGCTTGCACGTAAGATATATTTGATTATTACAATGTTGTGAAGAACTGTCGATGCCTTTATATACCGTCTGGGTGCGGTCAAAGGATCGAACGAAGAAAAGACGGCATATATTGCGTAATAATGATGCATTTACTCTTACAGTTCAATGGTGGATAATTAGCGTTTACACAAAACGCTTCGAAAGTTTTACGCGCTGATATATTCGACTGTGTGCCAGGATCGCGACAGCCACTTCTGAATCATAACCGCTGTGCTTCTGTGCTCTATATGTTATTAAAAGTGTACTTAATTTGCATTTTAAATTGGCCGTTTAGATGATCTTATATGCGGACCTGACATCTTAGTAGGAAATTCTGAATTCATAATAAATTTACCTCTTATTTCACTTAGGGCAAGGAAACACGATGGTAACGATTTTTTGGTGACTGCTGCGATCCTGGAGCATGATTCAAAAACATCAAGGTGAAAACTTATGGAGTGTTTTGGATAAGCGCTAATGTCCAACAATAAATCAGAAGGACGAATGCGTCACTATCATGCGACACATGTCGTCCTTTCTTCATTTGATCTATTCACCTGACCTAGGCGCTATATAGAGGCATCGACACCCGCCGTATCTTTCAGACCTCAAATTCAGTCTAAGTCCAGGTTCTGAAGAAGGCGGTGTGGCCGAAACGTCGCCACCGAGCTACTCTATCACTGCGACTACAACTGCAGCACTATCGTCAACCTCGCGTCGGCTAAACGAGGTAAGTTTCTTAGATTTACATATATTGACTAGTTGTCAATTCATTTTGCACGGTGGTGATAGCAAATACCATGATTTCTCTAGATGTGGCTTTCTATTTAGATTACTCGAAATGGTTACAAGTAAACACACTAGATTTCTTCTTTGCATGCACTTTTACCTTGTCTTCGTTGCTTGCTGCCCTCTTTTGTTTTGGGCTTCCTGATCGCGGCGATAGCCTTGGATCTTCTGTCTGAGCAGTCACTAGAATTGGCCTTGGAAAAGGCTCTGTGGTTAGCTTTGGGTCCCATGGTTCCTCACATTTCCATGGTTTTGAACATATTCGACCAGGTTTATGGTCCATACAGGCCTGAAAGATCCACATGAGCTTCTTTCTAGCATTTAGGCAAGTGGTCGTTATTACTTACTGGATACGATTTACTCACCCATGCAATGGTGACAAGTGCAATTAAAACGAGAAGATGCTTCATTCTTGATCGAAAGGACAAGTCTTCTGCAACGATATACTCAATTTCACACCGATTGAGTTCAATGGACATTGTAAACTCAAGCATGTGTCTACATGAAGGAAAGAGTATTTCCAATGCACCGACAATTATCACAGAGAGTGACAATAGTTCCCAGTTACTTGTGTAAACGATCAACTAAGCAGTGTGAATCTACTACATGAGAAAAGGAAGCACGTAAAGAATGAAGACAGTAGCTAGCGAATGAATGGACGACTAATGGTGTTGCTTATATTCTTTGTGAAGGAGATTGAATTCCGATGTAGGTTCAGAGTTTTCCAGTTAATACGATCTGATAGAGCCGTTTCTGGGCGACGAAATGCAGCACACAAAGACATGGAAGTTTAACAAGAGAGCAATCTTAATCCTTTCATTTTGAACGTTGAAAAGTGCATTAGATAAGAATAGAAATCTTACAGAGGAGAGGACGGTCTGAACAGATTCATGCGAGTGCTCTTCAAGTTCACATAAATGAATAACGACATTCACTTTTTTGTCGCATGTTCTGTATCACGTGTGTAGAGAAGTGTATTCTCTGCTATCTATATTATATCATCTATGAAACTGATTTTCAACCAGACATTCTACAATGCCAATTTTTCAGTTGTTTATTCGCTGAGTTGCCTTCAACTTTCTTCCAAATGATTGAATAATTTAGGATGAGGATGAACTTACTTGAGATACAAATACCTGTGCTTCATTATTCATTATTTTTGAAAAAGACACAATTCATTCATTTCATTTTCTCGGGTGTTCCTCACTGTTATTCCTGTTCTTTACTATTAGGTTGAAATAAGTTTTGTCGTATTGACTTTTTCTGTTGCTTTTATGCATTAAAATACACATATTTCATGGTCTTTCTTATCGGATTTGATGTGATTCGTGAACTTGTGATTTCGAGAATCTAAATAGGCTATTTTTGCAGCTATTTAATTTCTTTTGCTCTATAATGAACACAGATTTTTATCACATGGTCGATCTTGGCAAAATGTTTTCTGCCAGGAAGTGTTGCAGAGATGCGAAGAGATGGTAATCACTCGGTCTAGCATCTGGGCCATACGCTAATTGAACCAAACCTTCCTACCCTAACTCTTTAATTTTTTGCAATGTTAGACGCTCATTATGTGAACGAGCGTCGTCTTGACGTCACTTTGATAAAGCTGTAGAAGCCAAATTTGACGTAATGGTGTCGCCTTTACAAATCTCTTTGGACCATCTTTGTGTTGATCGACTTCCTCATGGTTGCTCTACATGGTTTGTATCGCTTCGGTGGCAGAATGACCCAAGTGAACGCTCAAGTGACGTTCGCGGCTAAAGTTTTCAAGTGCTCCTTCTGATTATACCTTTATTTCGAGTGTTTCAAAAAGACCACGCGCAAATTTCAGTAGATCTTTTCTTTATTATTATAGCAATGATCTTTCTACATTTGAGCGTGGTCTTAATAAAACACTTGAAATAAAGGTGTATTATGATATAAATACCAGCTAAAAAGCAATCGAGTGTGCAACACTCTGTGTTAGGTGAAAAATTCATCTGACATAGAGTGTAAAACGTTCGTCTTCGATAACTCTCTGTAGGGAGAGTAGGGCTCCCGAGAGAAGTGACTAATAAAAAGATCGAAAGACGACTTGATCTGCCCGACTGACTTGCCTGTAAGGACGAAACACGTGTATCGGGCTGTCCAAGAGCCTTTACCAAACCACATGCTCCTTCTGAAGTATGCGGAAATTCCATACACCATGGAAAATAAACTGGTTCAATTGTTTAGGATCTCAAAAACACGAGTTTCCTAATGACGCAAAACACGATAGAAAGGCCAAGAAATGATTACATTGTAAGTGAAACAGAACAATAAAAAACAAAGTTTAGTGGCCTGGCCAACTCGCCTATTTAAGTCATTCTACTCGGTATAGATTAAAAACTTTTATGGTACTTTTCAGTACGGCGGCGCCGCATGAAGCTTTCGATAAAAACGTATATCTGCTTCTATAAAACGCTTCTGTAGTTTATCGATAGCCTAAATCAAGTGAGTTTCAATGGCATGTATGAGTTCCTAAATAGCTTATTTTTGGCGCTGTATCAGTCAAAATAAGATTTTGTTTCTCATTTGAAGAATTCTCACCGGAAAGTTTTGTTGTGATGAACTTTTAACCGTTAGATGTAAAAAAATTTTTCGATTATAATGGTATATTTGGCTTTCGGAAAGGGCTTCTTCCAGCTTTGCAACGATCTAAAGAATATTGGGTTCCCTACTCAGTGAGCACTGCTAGTCGGCTAGAGTGTGTGTACAGATGCAGTAAGAAATTCTTTTTAAAGAGCAGACCCATTTTCTCAATCAGAAAGATTTGCTCTGTCTAATGGTTGAGATTTTATTACAAGAACTTTTATCAGGCGAGAAGTTTTCAAATGTGAATCAAGATCTAATTTTGACTGGTATGACGTTTAAAACAAGCAATATGAGAAGTAAAATGTAGATTTAATATGCACTTAATTTAAGCTATCAGATAATCGTACGTTCGTCAGATAACAGCAGAGAATACGCTTTAGCGAAGGCTTCAAGTTGGCGCCGCTATAATAGAACAGCGCCAATTTTTTTATTCTTTTCTTTGTTTTCACTGCTTTCTTCTTCGAAATATCTGTCTCACAAGAGAAACCATTCGTAATGAATAGGTAACAAGCTTCAAACCGTAGCATCTCAATTGTTAACAACAAATTCATTGTTAGCTGAAACGTCCATCGACTTTTCGTTGATGATTATCAAGTATTACGTTCACAGAATTTCATCTTGCTTGGAGAGATGCTTCAGAAATGCAGATGAGTTTTCAGAAAAAAGCAATCTCTTTTAGAGAGTTTCGACCGAGAAAAAGGTAACATCGTTTGTCATGTAAATCATTTTTGATCAGAGATGCCATTTACGATTATCAATGGAAGCCATTGTTGATCGTCACATCGTGAAGTACTCTGCAACACACGATTCTCTCATGAGGTTTCACATTATTAATGGATTACTTGATCACATATACTTGTTCTGAAGACTGCGCACTTGATAGTTGTTAAAAATCCATAGTTTTGCACATCATAGTCGCTACTTCGACAGTGTGATCAACGTCAAACAGTTTATCCTTTATCCACTCTGGCATTCATGATTATTAAATAAATTACTGCTTAGGAGTAGCTGACCTCAATGGTTACGTACTTCTGATAAAATGACCCCTTTGTTTTTTTTCTCAGTGAATATAAGATGTGTCGTACCTTGTTGATTTTGTGCAGAAAATTAACTTAAAATATTTTAGAGCTTGTTTAACTCAAAAAAGTTTGGCACGTTGATAGCAATCCACATAATAGTGTAATGGAAGCATGATAGTATATTGAAAAATGTAGTTTTCGTCGTTTCACTTCGTAGCCCTAACAAGGTAAATTCATAAAAAAATTGCATTTCAAAGCTTATTTGGAGTTTCGAATACTGCTCATATGTCCACATATTTATGGGTACTCTTCATATTGTACTTTTCATGGGAAATAAATAAGCAGTAAACGAAAATAAGAAAATTTCGGAGATCAATGTCGAGCTTTTACACTGCCTAGTCTTGTTTCATGAATAGAATGATGATAATTGCAACAATAAGATTACTGAGACACGAGCAGAAATTAACGTTTAGATAGGCTTTGAACCAATTCGCACAACTCAGTGGTATTTAATGGACCACCAAAGTCCTTGCCGTGATTTTCCTTCTGTTTCCATCTGGATAAATGTTATCAACAATTATTTGTCACTTTTGAAACATAGAAGCAGGAAACATGAGATGGAGGTAGAACAACGACCTAAGACTGTCTAGTGTGTAAAACCAAAGCCCTCGATTCACAAGAGTAATCTAATTGCTCAATTTTGAATTTTTCGGAAAAAACACCCTTATCGATTCCACCCTCTCCAGTTTGTTGCATTTGCTGGGAACATGTCCAGTAATGGAGTAAGGTTTCTCGAGGCCATTTATGGCGAAATTCTAAACAAAGCGAGTGGCTTACTCGCAAAGAATTTCTGTCACAGTTAATATATTTCTCATGGTCAAGAAAGACCTCCATGTACACTCAGCCAAATCATTCGTCGAATAATGTCAAACTTATACATGCACATAGTTTGGCTAATGTAGGTGAACTTGGTCTATTGAACGAAAATTAGTCAATGGAACGGTCAAAGCAAACTTGGGGCCAATGTCTTTGTTCTGTGCGGTCATACGAATCTTACAGACTTTATTGATTCCATCATATTAGCAACTGAAAAATAAATTTTCATTGAACACATGTTGCTCTGCTTGACCTGACAACCTCAGTGGCTCTTGATCAGTGATTAAATTAGCATTTTTATCCAAAAATCTCCATGGCGTATGGGACTTTCGTGCAAAAGTTCTACTTTCATGGCATTTGAGGGTCGGTCGATGAGTCAGTCACTCTTTTCATTTCCTTGGTCGGAATAGGTATCGCTATCTCAAGAAGACAGAAAGTATGATATCAAATAAATGCTACAAAGCCTACACGATGAATTGTGCTGCCAATGCATTAGGTCGGTGTGTTCATCTTCTCATGCACCTAGTTTCAGTTGTTGATCCAGGAAGGGCTCTCCAATTTGCACCTGCAAATCGCGAACAGACCAACGACTGCTGGTATGGTACAGTACAACTTTATTCAGTGCACTGCACGTGTTCCGTGGACGTGAAAGAGCTTTATCCAAGGGCCTTTTTATGCCGACTAATGGAAAATGGGCGAGAGTGCTCGTACTAAGAACATGTAAACGTTTAGCCGTCGGGCATGTTAAAGTCCTCTACTGCTTGATGACAAAATTTGAAGTGTCAAAACACTTGATAGATATCACTATAATCAAGCTAAAGGCTTTCCATGATAAACGAAAAGAAGAAGACAGGAATGAAACCACCACGTTTATTACGTTCATAAATAGTAGTTGGGAAATAATTTGGAGGGCGATACGCTCTTCACACGACTAGACTACAGGTTGCGGAAAAAGCTTCGATAATTAGAAATCTTAACAGTAAAAAATACTGCATATGTAAATGAATTCATTGATTAAATGAATAATAGCGTTTATTAGACACGTCTGCCACCGTCAAATTGTCACGAGCGCGCGTCAAAGCCGTTTTAGGAAGTCTACGGTTGTGCAACAATAGCCGAAAGTTAATCCTCCAGTTGGACCACGGAATAATTTATTGGCTTGAGATTCGACGAGTTTGACGGCCAAATGTTTTGTTCCAGAACTCTAGAAACATTCTCGACAAATGACAATCGTTGAGCGGGCCCAATGTGGAGGAGCAGAAATTTTCTAACGTGCTTTTTGTACCTCTTTTTATCGTCCAAAGAAAGGTGCTTTTCAGCAAGATTAGAGCGAATAGAAAGTGGTTCCAGTTGCTCAGAAGCGAAAGTACCTGTCTATCATACCCTTGGATTATCTACAAGTTTATGTGGATTTGTTGTCATTGAATCTGTCTAATCTTCAATTTGGTCAGCATTTCCGCGAAATTGGTTCTTCGAGAGCTGCGATGGCTAAAGTGTCAATGGAGGCTGTTTGTTCGTTCTAAGCAGAAATCAAGCATACCGATGTTCAGTAAATATCGCAGTTGAAAATCTGCCGAAATATCCTTATATGCTTTCAGTCAGACGTTATCATTATTTCGGATATCAGTGGATAATTACGTCATTGTTGAAAACGAGGGATTTCTCAGAGATGAAATTATACTATCATTTCAATAGGGTGGTAATGATTTTTCGAGTCATACATGTGGTCTGCTATGGGCACTTGTACAGCCCGATACACGTGTCTTGGCCTTGGCAGCCTCGTCACTCGGGCAAGCCCTTTGACTTTAGCCAATCCTCGCAGAGGCAAACAGCACCCCTACATAGAGTAGGCGACTACGTACAATTAAAACGCTCCATTAAGTGAATTTACCACTTGTATAGTGTACGTCGTCTCATACTCTATGTATGGAGTTGGGTTCCCCAGAGGAATTGGCTAAAGACGAAGAGCCTGCCCGAATTGACGAGGCTGCCAATGCCGAAACACGTATATCGGGGTGTACAAGTGCTCATAACAGACCACATGCATAGGATAAAAATGGTTATCAGGCATATCGACATTTGAGCGTGTGCGCTCGAAACGAAAGGTATGATACACTGATATTGTTCGGATGCTGTGGAATGTAGAGTTCAACAGCAGATTTCTTACGTCTAGTGCAATATTTCGAAGCACAACATGAACTGGAAAAATTTATTGCATCATTTCAGTTTTTACGCATAAAAATGCTCTTTAGGCAGCTGCATCACCAATAGGCCTCATCACGACATTGGAGTTGTTCTAAACTACTTTCAACGCGTGGTCAACCGCCTGAACATCCTTTCGTAAGAAAAAATTGCTTGGTAATGGAGAACTTTGCGGATTTGTTTTTTAATGTATACTAATTATTCGCTAGAGCGCATGTGGCGCAGTGGTTAGAGGTGCCCTGCGTCGCACACGAGGTCACTGGTTCGATCTCGCGCTCATGGCTCACCAAGCCATTCATCCCTCCGGGCTAGGTAAATTGGTACCAGACAGGTCTCAGACTTGTCTGGGAGGATAAGCAGCACTGACTCGGTTCAGCGGGAGGCCACCGCGAGTCATTGTAAAGGCCAGATGTGCATTCAATCACCTCAAACGAAGTTAAAAATTAAAGTCGAATGCATGGCGCATCCCTCAGGGATAGATTAACGCCGAGAGCTTTTATCCTTTTTTAATTATTCGCTAATTTTTTCATGGGACTCAACATCTGTGCTGAGCGGTTTTTGGTTTGAAATTCTGAATAATCCACTCTGTATTAAATTCACATAAGGTACAAATTAGGCCTTGAAAAAATTTTGAAACCTTTAAAGATTTATAAGGATACGGTAATGGATTTACAGAGTAAGGATCGGCCAAGCTCCTGCTCAGCATATTGCCGGTATGGCTCGTTTGCTTCAGCCCATGTTCTGCACCATTGATCAATTCCTGACCTCAATCGCTTTCCTGGTTTTGAGAGAAGTATGAGTGAAACATTTCACGAAAACCCAGTTTACTATAATTTCTCGTGTCGATTGATTTACTGTCAATGAAAAAAACATGGAATCTCAGGGTTGAGTTTGGGTTTTACTCAAACCGATGGCACGTGCTACGACTACACTAGCAAGATCATCGTCCTGCTGTTACCCTTTTTAAGATTTAATTTCCTGCCTAAGGTCTCAAGTCTTGCCCAATACTCAGCAGTCTCTCATATGTAATTATGTCATTATGAAATTTCTAAAAGCAGTAAAATGCAGAATAGAAGTCATGACCATTATTTCCTTTTCTGATTACGCAACTATGATGAAATTACAAAAGCTTTGCATATGATGAACAAAAGTAAACTCTTATACTAGTTTTTAAACAGCAGTATCACTGAGCAGACAAGGAGAATCATCACAGTCTTGATACCATTCTATCTGTTCTTATCGATGTTGCCTCTAAGAAAGAAACTAGTGAGTCAAATTATAATTTTGCGACACAAGTTTACTACCACATTTATTCACGGATCAAATATTCAAACTCATTCATAATTTAAAAGCATTTCATGTTCAATAAATCCCAGGGTACATTGTATTTCAAAATTGCCAACGCTTCAAGACATAAGAGGTACTGAAACCTCAGCGACTGCAAAGATTGATCACGAAGGAATTCCATGAACATTACAAACGATCAAATGCCGTATATTACTCATTTTGATCACTTGCTCCAACTCTTATAAGTCATGCATAAATCAAACAAACGTTTGTGTGTATCGAGAAGACTGACTTTTTATAAAGCTAGGTATTAATTATAATGAACGTATTTCTTGATGACCTTCCTTAATTAGCGATGCGAGGTTGGCAATAGTTTTTGCGAGGATGGCAATAGTTTTTGCTGGTAACAGTTTGTGGTGATATTAGTTAACTAGCTGATCTTGAGGCGACTCCGTCATCTTCGGAGCTTGCACGTGAATTATATTTGAATGCTGCAACAATCCGAAGGACTGTTGATCTCTTTTATATACCGTATGCGTGCGGTCAAAACGATCGAAAGAAGAAAAGACGACATGTCTCGCGTGATAATGCCAAATTCCTTCTTCCACTTCAATCTTGGATTTTCAGCTTACATCCAAAACGCTTTGAGAGTTTTGCGCGTTAATGTAATTGACTCTGCGCTACGATCGCGACACTTTAGAATCGTAGCCATTGTGTTTCAGCGCTCTATATGTACTTAGAAGGTGTATCCAATTTGCGCTTTGAATTGACTGTTTAGATGCTCTTTTCTACAGGACTAGCATCTTTTTGGAAATTCAGGATTCAAAAAAATTCACCTCTCAATACACTTTGGGCATAAAAGCACAATGGTAACGATTTTGAGGAGGCTGATACGATCCTGGAGCAGAAATCGAAACATCAACGTAAAGAACTTATAGAGTGTTTTGGATGAACGCGAAGTATCTATGAATCGGAAGGACGAATGCGTCCATACACAGATACATGTTGTCTTTTCTTCGCTTCGATCTTTTAACCTGACCTAGGCGGTATACAAAGGCATCTACGGTCCAGTAGCATGTTTCGAAAGTAATACAACCTACGTCCAGGCTTCGAAGAAGCCGAAACGTCAACCACCGAACTTCTATCACTGCGACCGCAACTGCAGCACTATCGTCAAACTCGCATCGGCTAAACGAGATAAGTTCCTTAGATCTACATGTATTGCTAATAGTTAATATATTTTGCATGTCCGTGATAGTAAATGCTAAAAGCTTCTCTAATTGCGGCTCCTTATTTAGATTACTTGAAATGGTTCCAAATAAACACACTAGCTTCCTTCGTTGCCCTCACTTCTATCTTGTCTTTGATACTTGTTTCCTTCTTTCGTCTTTGACCTAGTGATGGTGGAAGTTCTGGCTCATCTGTCTTCTCCGTCCTTCAATCATTCTTCGAAATGGCTTTGGGGTTGGCTTCGAGTTACATTTTCCCTTCCATTTACATGGTTTTGTCCATTTTTCTTCATCATTGTTGCTTGCACATGCCTGAGTGATCACGTGACTTTCTCTACAGCTTTTGAGAGAAACGATCACCCTCACTAATGGAAACGATTCGTATACCAATGCAATGCTGAAAGTTGCAATTAGGAGGAGAAGATGCTTCATGCTCAGTCCAGAGAACGATTGTGCTGCAAAGAAAAATTCACTTTTACATCTTGTATTCATGTTGCACACGAAATCATCAGTTATAGGTCTTTATAAGGGCAAGAACATTTTCAATTCATTGATAGTTATTACAGCATATGTGGTAACAGCTGATATTATTTGTGTGCATGAGCCATTCTGCATGATGATTACATGAACAAAGAAAACATTCAAAACATTAGAGCACATAGCGAAGGAAGAACGACTAATGATGCTGCTTATATTCTTTGTGAAGGAAGTGGAGATCCAACAAAGACCCAGAGTCTTCCAGTCAGTACGATTTGATAGAGTCGTTTCTGTTCGAGGAAATCCAGCACACGAAAGACACGGCAGATTAACCGGAGTAACGTGGTTGAAACAGAGATTATTTTCAGATGAGGACAAATTCTTCCTGCTTCGTATAATCTCAAAATGGTTATGGTTCAAAAACATACCAACCTTTTTCTCGTAGTTGTGATTCATGTATAGGTGCGAGTTGAATAATTCGCTTGCTAATGAACATATTTATGAAAGGATGAATATTACTGGAAAATAGAAGCTGAATTTCGGTTTCCGAATAAACTAATCAGTCATGAGCGATAAATCATGTTCAATCTTTTCAGTTCAGTCCGGATGATTAATACAAGCGAAAAAAGATGAGTTAGTCACGCGCATTCTTCATGGTTGATTTGACAGCGTTCAGCCGCTAGCCCATCCGTTTGACTTCGGCTCTCGACAAACGCTCATAGATTTTCAATAAACTATCTGCCTTACATAAAAGGCTTCGTCTTTATCACCTGTCAAGCAAAAATATTCAACCTTCATGGGAAACTGTGCATTATTTTGCATACACATGTTCTTGCTCTTTCGGACGGGCACACGCTATTCAGTGGCCTTTTTCACTAGACATATTGTAGTTATTCAGAAATGTACTGCACAAATTTTTTACTGAGAGTCTGTACAATGCAAAAGCCTTCTCACCTCGCTATACCAAAGAGACAGCTTGCGACGAGGGAGGATTCCTTCCAGAGATGTGCGGCTCGGAGAGTGCAGCCAACGAAGAGACGCGGAGTTCTCATGCGGCGACAATCCGGAGTCACATACTGCATTGGGCATTATCTTTGGAAGGCAGTTCACTGATTTATAATTTCTCACCACAATGGTTACTTTAGATATTGTATAAGATTAGAGCGTAAACGAAGATAGACATCGCATTCTACTTGTTCAAAATGTTAACTCTATTAGAAGTTCACAGCATAGCTACCGCGCAATGGACGGTGACTTGTTTTCCTTCACACTCTGAAAAGTACTGTGTTCTGAGAAAATAGGGGTAATGGCAGAAGTTCATGTATAGTTCGTGAAAGCTAGATAAACAGGAGTTCTGTTAGGATACCAAGTAAGGAAGACAATGTTAAAGAATCAATGTGGCCATGCGTCTTTTTACGCAGCAATCGCGCTTCAATGAAGCTCCGTCTGAACGGATAACCGCTCTGTCGTCGTCACGAATGAGAGTGAACACCTTGATGACAGCATGATCCACAGCGAGTCTAGCCAGCGCTCAAATAATTAGAACTTCTTCGTGCACCAAATCTCTTTTGCAAATATGTTTGAGACGTGTTACAAATTCAAAGCGATACGATTACGTCAACTCCAGACTTTGATTCTGTAAAGAATTTCAAACGAAAAAAAATTGCAACGTTTGTTATAAGATCGATATAATCTTTCAATGAAGATGCCATGGTCGACTAGCCATTCTAATTTACCTATATATATCGACTTTTACTTTCTCATGTGTTTTTCAAAAACTAATTCTTTCATGAGGCTTCACATCACTTTAGTGGGTTGATTGATTATACATATAGTTCATCATAATGCATGTAACAGAATAACTAAACACCATGACTTTAATACACTTATGGTCGTTAGACTAGAACTCAATCAACGTCGAACACCTTGTCCTTCATGCTCTGCAGATCTTCATAACTTTCAGTTAAAGTGCCACTTACCGACATGAATGTTTTGACTCCTTTCGATGAATAAGATGTGCCGTCCCAACTGATTGCATGTATCTCAGAGTTTCTTCAAAAGCAAAGTAGTTCACCACATCAACAAAGATCTCACTAAAATGATGTAATGACAACGTGACAGTAAATCAGTTATACGTAGTTTTTATCTGCAGTTCTAACTTGCCTTGCTAGAGTTTGATTCAAATGAAGCCGAAGGCATTAGAAAGGGATAAGAATGAGAACGACATGAAGAAACGAAAGTAAATGAGAGGACCTCAGTACGTTTTCTTCTGTCATAATAATTAATAAGGCTCGCATATTTCCATGATGAATGAATTTCATTCTCATTTAGAACTACGCAAAAAAAAGTTCGAAAAAAGATTACTAAAAGCTTTGACAGAAAACAAAGTAGTTTATGATTTTGTAGAACTTTTGATTTACAAATCAGTTCTTGTGGGAGTATCATATACATGTACTCAATAATGTAGAGTGAAGAGCAAAAACGTTGCCGTTGGGTTGGATTCGGACCCAGTTGTCACTCTTTCGGGGGTGCTATTCCGGATACTGAGTATCAATAATTAGTCAGAGTTCATTTTATCTCATTTTTATTTGATTTGTTTTTTGCACACCACTGTACATTATTGGGCCTATTGTAATATCATACCACCGCAATACGCAGTCAGATAAAATGAATCCTGATGGATTATTAATACCACAACATCTGTCAGCATAAGTGGATTTAATGTCTATAACGACTACCCACGTCAGACTGTTGACGGTTGGCTGTTGACAGATAACGCGTTGTATCGTAAGTGGTGTCAGAAACGGGCGTCGGTAGTACAACGGTTCACCACGTGCTCCGGGAGAGAGTGAAATGTGGGTTTGAATCCCACCTGACCCACACGCTTTTGCATACCACTCCATAATGTATTACGCATATATTGTAACATCATAACATCGCAAGTGTCGGTCACATCAAATGATTTGTGATAATCATAAACTGGTCAAGACATCATCCATTTACGTGATACAGAGCATTTTCGACAAAGAAGCGGACAATCTTATTCTTCCATGTGAACTTCAAGTGCAGAGCGATTACGTAGGGATCTACGATTTTTGCGTCACTAAAAGTTATAGTGGTGAACGACTTCGATTATTCACCGAATATAGACCTGCCACTGTAAAGCGATAATGTAGGGATAGAATACTGTCGGCTCATTGAAAGTTATGGGCGGAGGGCGCCGTGGACTTCTCACCAAATAAAGAGAGATATTGCTTTTTTGTATTGCTTCCTGACACTGTACAACAAATATGTACGGATCTACGTTGGCCGCTTTAAAGAAAGTTAGAAGTTATGGAAGGAGAAAGCACTGAATTTTTTTACATATAAAGAGCAATAGTGCTGTGTTGAGCATTGCCTTATGACAGTGCAAGAGACTATGTACTGATCCAGAGTTGACAGTTCATTGAAATTTATAGGTGCTGGATGATGTGGATCTCTCACCAAATGAGCAGCAACAGCGCTGCGTTTCGCATTGTCTCTCGACACTGTACAACTATTGTGTGGAGATCTAGAATTATCGCTTTACTGAAAGTCCTAGGTGCAGGACGCCGTGGATCACTTACCAAATGAAGAGCAACTGTGTTCTCCCTAGCATTGTCTTGTGACAGTGCAGAGACATAACCTAGGGATTCACTGAGGTGGAATCACTGAAAGTTATAGATGCTGGACGGCGTGGATTTTTCACAAGATAAAGACCTGACATTGTACAGAGATAATGTAGGGATCCTACTGCTGCGCTCTATTGAAAGTAATGGGCGGTGGAACGCCGGAGATTTCTCACCAAATAAAGACCTGACACCATAATGCAGAGCTCCACTGCTGCGACTTCACTGCTCTTTTGTAGTGATTATTGACACTGTGGAGCGATAATTTAAGGATCGCTGCTGTCGCTCCATTCAAAGTCATAGGTGCTGGAGTCTATGGATTACAGACCAAATGAAGACTGATAATGTGGAGCGGTCATGTATGAATCATCCACAAATGTCTCTTCATTGAAAGTTATAGGTGAGGGCCACCGTGCATTTCAATTTCACGTCCAATAAAGAGCAACTATGCTCTGTTCTGTATCGCTTTCTGAAACTGTGGAGATATAAAGTATTGATCCACTACTATGGCTTCGCAGAGCTGCAAGTGGTGTAAGCCGTGAATTTCTCACCAAATAAAGACCAGACGCTGTGAAGCAATAATGTAAAGATCCATTGTTGTTACTTCATCGAAGGTTACAGGAGCTGGACGTCGTGCATACCCCAAAAATAAGGACCTGACACTTTTAGAGTGATAACACAGGGATAGACTGTTGTCAGATCACTGGAAACTACAGGTGTCGATCGCCGCCGATTTCTCATCAAGTATAGAAATGACACCGCACAGCGATAATGCACTGTCCACTACTGAAGTCTTAATGAAAGTTATAGGTGCTGAACGCAACGAATTTCCGACCAAATAAGGGCCTGACACGGCGAAAGGATTATGTAGTGATTTACTATTGTCTCTTCACTGAAAGTTATAGGTGCCGGTCGCCGCGGGTTTCTCAACAAATATAGACCTGACACTGTTACAACGACAATGAAGGATCCACAACTGTCTATCTATTGAAAATTATAGGCGGTGGAAGAAGTGGATTTTACATCGAATAAAGTTTTGAAAGTGTAAAGCGATAATGCACGGATAAACTGTTGTCGTTTTACCGAAAGTTATAGGTGCTCCTCGCCACGATTTCTTATCATATAAGAAGCTAATACTGTACAGCGATAATGCAGGATACATGCCGTCGCTAACGAAAGTTAAGGTGCCGGATGCCGCGAATTTCTCATCAAATTAAACCTGAGACTGTAGAGCAATAATATAGTGATCCACTGTTGGGGCTTTACCGAAATTATAGGAACTAATCGCAGCGGATTTTTTACCAAAAAAAGGGCCTGACACTATAAAGCGATAATGCAGGGATTCACTGCACTGTGGTCGTTAACGAAAGTTGTAGATGCCGGAACACAGCATATCTCACCAAATAAAGCACTGGAGAGCAATAATGTAGCAGTCCACTGGTGCTGCCTTATAGAAAATTATGGACGCTCGTCGTGGGGTTTCTCATAGAAGTGTTTCTCATAGAATATAAACCTGTTTCTGTTTAACCTGTTCAAATTTCTCACAGAATATAAACCTGACATTATAGAACAGTAAGGTCGAGAAACATTACCGGGGCTTTATTGAAAGCAATACGTGTCGGACCCCGAGGAAAAATGAGGACCTGATACTGTAGAGCGATAATGAAGGGAGGCGCTCCTGTGATTTCATTGAAGACCACAGGTGCAGAACGCCGTAATTTTACGCCTAATGAGGACCTGACACTGTAGACCAGATATAGAATCACAGAATAACTACTCTGGTTTTCATCGAAGATTATAGGTGCTGGAAGCCCTAAATTTCTTGCCAAATGGGGAGTTGACGCAGTACAGCTCAATGAAGGGATGTAATACTGCAGCTTTATTAAAGACTATAGGTGTTGGACGCGGTGAATTTTTTCGACAAATTAAGGACCTGATACTGTTAGAGTGACAATGGAGAAATCCAGTATTATGTCTTCATCGAAGACTATAAGTGCTGGACGCCGTGAATTTCTCATCAAATGAAATGGTGGAAGTGTAAAGCTGGTAAAGAAGGGATGCAGTACTGTGACTTCACTGAAAACTACAGGTGCTGGAGGCCGTGAATTTCCCTCCAAATGAGGTCCTGACATTGTAGAGTGTTCATCAAGAAATGAGGCAACTGTGGCCTTCATTGGAGACTTTAGGTGGTGGACGCCGTGAAATTCTCGCGAAATGTGGACGTGAGACTGTAGAGCGGCAATGAAGAGACCCACAGCTGCGGCTTCATTGAGGACTACAGGCAGTGGAGGCGGTGTATATCTCTGCAGATGAGGACCTGACACTGTAGAGTGTTAATAGCGGGATGCAGTGCTGTGACTTCATCAAAGACCGCAGGTGCTTTAAGCCGTGAATTTTTCGTTAAATGAGGACCTGACATATTAGAACGATGAAGTAGGAATCCACTACTGTGGCTTCATCGAAGACTACAGGTGGTGGACTCTGTGAATTTCTCTCCAAATAAGGATGCGATATTGCGGAGCGGTGATTAAGGGATCCACTACAGCGGCTTCATTGAAGACTACAGGTGGTCGACCCCTTGAATTTCTCGCCAAATGAGGATATGATACTGTGGAGCGGTGATGAAGGGATAAACTACAGTGGCTTCATTGAGGATTGTAGGTGATGGATGCCACGGACTTCTCATCAAATAAAATACTGACGACGTGGAGCCATAATGAAGGGATCAACTACTTTTGGCTTCATTAAACCTATTTTCTGCTGGACGCCGTGAATTTCTCTCCAAATGATGACCGCAAACTGTAGAGCGACAATGAAGGGATGCACTACTATGGCCTCATTGAAGACTATAGGTGCTGGACCCCGTGAATTTCTAGCCAAATGAGGATATGATACTGTGGAGCGGTGATTAAGGGATCCACTGCAGTGGCTTCACTGAAGACTGTAGGTGCTGGACGCCGCGGACTTCTCTCCAAATCAGGAAACGAAACTGTAGAGCCGTAATGAAGGGATCCAGTACTACGGTATAATTAAAAACTATACGTGCTGGACGCTGTTAATTTCTCTTCAAATTGAAATGCTGACACTACAGAGCGATAATGAAGGTAGTCCAAAACCGCGGCTTAATTGAAGGCTATAGCGGCTGGAACCCGTAAATTTCTCTCCAAATGGAGACCTGAAATGCGAGAGCGCTAATGAAGGCATCTACCACTGTGGCTTCATTAAAGATTATAGGTGCTGAATGCCTTGAATTTCTTTTCAAATTAAATGCTGGCACTGTAGAGCGATAATGAAGGGGTCCACGACTGTGGCTTCACGGAAGACTAAGGTGCCTGGACGCCGTGCATTTCTCTCCAAATGGGGACCTAAAACTGCACGAGCGGGAATGAAGGGATCCACTACTTTTGTTTCACTAAAACCCTATTTGTGCCTGGGCGCCGTGAATTTCTCCTCAAATAAAATGCTGACTCTGCAGAACGATAATGATGTTATGAACTACTGTGGCTTCACTGAAGACTAAAGGTGAAAGACCCCGCTGATTTCTCATCCAACAAAACTGTCTGACACTCTTAGAGCGATATAAAAAAGGTATCCACTGCTGTTTCTCCATTGAATACTCTAAGTGCTGGGACGCCGTGAACCTCTCGCCAAATGAAGTCTTGAAAATGTAGAGCGACTATGAAAGGATCCACTACTGTGTCTTCGAAGACTATATGTGTTGGAACGCCTGAGAATTTCTCATCAAATCAAACTTCTGACACTGTAGAGCGACTATGAAAGGATCCACTACTGTGGCTTCATTGACAGACTATTGGCGCTGAACACCGTGACATTTCTCTTCAAATAAAATGCTGTACTCCTTCAAGCGATAATGAAAGGATCCACTACTGTGGCTTCATTGAAGACTATAGGTGCGGAAAGCTCGTGAGTTTCTCTCGAAAGAAAATGCTGACACTGTAGAGCGATAACAACGGGTTCCACTACTGTGGCTTCACTGAAGACTAGAGGTGCTGAACGTAGTAGATATCTTGCCAAATAATGCTGGACACTGTAGAGCGATAGTGAATGGATCCACAACTTTGTCGTCATTGAAGGCTATAGGATGGTGAACGCCGTGCATTTCTCCAAATAAATTGCCTGACACTGCAGAGCGATAGTGAAGGGATCCACTACTATGCTTCTCATTGAAGACTAGAGGTGCTGCAAGCCGTGCATTTCTCTTCAAATTAACTGCTGACACTGTAGAGCGATAATGAAGGTATCCACTACAGTGACTTGTCATTGAAGACTATAGGTGCTGGACGCCGTGCATTTCTCTTCAAAATAAAATTCTGACACTGGTAGAGCGGTAATGAAGGTATCCACTACTGTTTCGTCATTAAAGACTATAGGTGCTGGACGCCGTGCATTTCTCCAAATAAACTGCTGACACTGTAGAGCGATTATGAAGAGGAATCCACTACTGTTTCGTCATTGAAGACTATAGGTGCTGGACGCCGTGCATTTCTCTTCAAATAAAATTCTGAAACTGCAGAGCGATAATGAAGGAATCCACTACTGTTTCGTCATTGAAGACTATAGGTGTGGACGCCGGTGCATTTCTCTTCAAATAAATTGCTGACACTGGAGAGCGATAATGAAGGGATCCACTACTGTTCGTCATTGAAGACTATAGGTGCTGGACGCCGTGCATTTCTGTTCAAATAAATTGCTGGACACTGTAGAGCGATAATGAGGAATCCACTACTGTGGCGTCATTGAAGACTATAGGTGCTGGACGCCGTGCATTTCTGTTCAAATAAACTGCTGACACTGTAGAGCGATAATGAAGGAATCCACTACTGTGGCTTCATTGAAGGACTATAGGTGCTGGACGCCGTGCATTTCTCCAAATAAATTGCTGACACTGCAGAGCGATACTGAAGGGATCCACTACTATGCCTTCATTGAAGACTAGAGGTGCTGCAAGCCGTGCATTCTCTTCAAATAAACTGCTGACACGTGTAGAGCGATAATGAAGGAATCCATATCTGTGGCTTCATTGAAGACTATAGGTGCTGGACGCCGTGCATTTCTGTTCAAATAAATTGCTGACACTGCTAGAGCGATAATGAAGGAATCCACTACTGTGGCTTCATTGAAGACTATAGGTGCTGGACGCCGTGCATTTCTCCAGAATAAATTGCTGACACTGTAGAGCGATTATGAAGGGAATCCACTACTGTGTCGTCATTGAAGACTAGAGGTGCTGGCACAGCCGTGCATTTCTCTTCAAATAAACTGCTGACACTGTAGAGCGATAATGAAGGAATCCACTACTGTTCCGTCATTGAAGACTATAGGTGTGGACGCCGTGCATTTCTCTTCAAATAAACTGCTGACCACTGTAGAGCGATAATGAAGTATCCACTACTGTGGCTTCATTGAAGACTATAGGTGCTGGACGCCGTGCATTTTCTTCAAATAAACTGCTGACACTGTAGTGCGATAATGAAGGTATCCACTACAGTGCTTCATTGAAGACTATAGGTGCTGGACGCCGTGCATTTCTCTTCAAATAAACTGCTGACACTGTAGAGCGATAATGAAGGATCCACTACAGTGCTTTATTGAAGACCATAGGTGCTGGACGCCGTGCATTTCCTTCAAATAAACAGCCGAAACTGTAGAGCAATATGAAGGAATCCACTACTGTGTCGTCATTGAAGACTATAGGTGCTGGACGCCGTGCATTTCTCTTCAAATATAACTGCTGACACTGCAGAGCGATAATGAAGGTATCCACTACTGTTCGTCATTGAAGACTATAGGTGCTGGACGCCGTGCATTTCTCTTCAAATAAACTGCTGACACTGTAGAGCGATAATGAAGGTATCCACTACTGTTTCGTCATTGAAGACTATAGGTACTGGACGCCGTGCATTTCTCTTCAAATAAATTGCTGACACTGTAGAGCGATAACGAAGGGATCCACTACCGTTTCTTCATTGAAGACTGTAAGTGCTGGACGCCGTGAATTTCTCCTCAAATGAAATGTTGACACTGTAGAGCGATAATGATGGGTTCCACGACTGTGCTTCATTGAAGACTGCAGGTGCTGGACGCCGTTGCATTTCTCTTCAAATAAATTGCTGACACTGTATAGCGATAACGAAGGATCCACTACTGTTTCTCATTGAAGACTGTAAATGCTGGACGCCGTGAATTTCTCTTCAATAAAATGCTGGCACTGTAGAGCGATAATGAAGGGATCCACTACTGTGGCTTCATTGAAGACTATAGGTGCTGGACGCCGTGCATTTCTCTTCAAATAAACTGCTGAACACTGTAGAGCGATCATGAAGGAATCCACTACTGTTTCGTCATTAAAGACTATAGGTGCTTGAGACGCCGTGCATTTCTCTTCAAATAAACTGCTGACAGTGTAGAGCGATAATGAAGGATCCATATCTGTTTCGTCATTGAAGACTATAGGTGGTGGACGCCGTGCATTTCTCTTCAAATAAACTGCTGACACAGTAGAGCGATAATGTAGGTATCCACTACTGTTTCGTCATTGAAGGCTATAGGTACTGGACGCCGTGCATTTCTCTACAAATAAATGCTGACACTGTAGAGCGATAATGAAGGAATCCACTACTGTGTCGTCATTGAAGACTATAGGTGCTGGACGCCGTGCATTTCTCTTCAAATAAACTGCTGACACTGTAGAGCGATAATGAAGGTATCCACTACAGTGACTTTATTGAAGACTATAGGTGCTGGACGCCGTGCATTTCTCTTCAAATAAACTGCTGAACACTGTAGAGCGATAATGAAGGTATCCACTACTGTTTCGTCATTAAAGACTATAGGTGCTGGACGCCGTGCATTTCTCTTCAAATAAAATTCTGACACTTGTAGAGCGATAATGAAGGGATCCACTACTGTTTCGTCATTGAAGACTATAGGTGCTGAACGCCGTGCATTTCTCTCAAATAAATTGCTGACACTGTAGAGCGATAATGAAGGTATCCACTACTGTGACTTCATTGAAGACTATAGGTACTGGACGCGTGCATTTCTCCTCAAATAAATTGCTGAAACTGTAGAGCGATAATGAACGGTATCCACTACAGTGACTTATTGAAGACTATAGGTGCTGGAACGCCGTGCATTTCTCTTCAAATAAAATTCTGACACTGTAGAGCGATTAATGAAGGAATCCACTACTGTTTCGTCATTGAGACTATAGGTGCTGGACGCCGTGCATTTCTCTTCAAATAAACTGCTGACACTGTAGAGCGATAATGAAGGTATCCACTACTGTGCTTCTATTGAAGACTATAGGTGCTGGACGCCGTGCATTTCTCTTCAAATAAAATTCTGACACTGTAGAGCGATAATGAAGGGATCCACTACTGTTTCGTCATTGAAGACTATAGGTGCTGGACGCCGTGCATTTCTCTCAAATAAATTGCTGGAACTGTAGAGCGATAATGAAGGTATCCACTACAGTGACTTCATTGAAGACTATAGGTGCTGGACGCCGTGCATTTCTCTTCAAATAAACTGCTGACACTGTAGAGCGATAATGAAGGTATCCACTACAGTGACTTTATTGAAGACTATAGGTGCTGGACGCCGTGCATTTCTCTTCAAATAAACTGCTGACAGTGTAGAGCGATAATGAAGGTATCCACTACAGGACTCATTGAATACTATAGGTACTGGACGCCCTCCACTTCTCTTCAAATAAAGCGCTGACACTGCAGAGCGATAATGAAGGAATCCACTACTGTTTCTTCATTGAAGACTATAGGTGCTGAACGCCGTAAATTTCTCATCAGATAAATTCGACACTGTAGAGCGATAACGAAGGATCCACTACCGTTTCTTCATTGAAGACTGTAAGTGCTGGACGCCGTGAATTTCTCCTCAAATGAAATGTTGACACTGTAGAGCGATAATGATGGGTCCACGACTGTGCTTCATTGAAGACTATACGTGCTGGACGCCTGCATACCTTAAAGTAATGCTGACATGTAGAGCGTAATGAAGGCATCACTACTGTGGCTTCATTGAAGACTAGCAGGTGCTGGACGCCGTGCATTTCTCTTAAAATAAATTGCTGACACTGTAGAGCGATACTGAAGGGATCCACAACTGTTTCTTCATTGAAGACTATAGATGCTGGACGCCGTGCATTTCTCTTCAGATAAAATGCTGGCACTGTAGAGCGATAATGAAGGGATCCACTACTGTGGCTTCATTGTAGACTATAGGTGCTGGACGCCGTGCATTTCTCTTCAAATAAACTGCTGAAACTGTAGAGCGATAATGAAGGGATCCACTACTGTTGCGTCATTGAAGACTATGAGGTGCTGGACGCCGTGCATTTCTCTTCAAATAAACTGCTGACAGTGTAGAGCGATAATGAAGGTATCCACTTACTGTTTCGTCATTGAAGACTATAGGTGGTGGACGCCGTGCATTTCTCTTCAAATAAACTGCTGACACAGTAGAGCGATAATGTAGGTATCCACTACTGTTTCGTCATTAAAGACTATAGGTGCTGGACGCCGTGCATTTCTCTACAAATAAACTGCTGACACTGTAGAGCGATAATGAAGGAATCCACTACTGTTTCGTCATTGAAGACTATAGGTGTGGACGCCGTGCATTTCTCTTCAAATAAACTGCTGACACTGTAGAGCGATAATGAAGGTATCCACTACAGTGACTTTATTGAAGACTATAGGTGCTGGACGCCGTGCATTTCTCTTCAAATAAACTGCTGAAACTGTAGAGCGATAATGAAGGTATCCACTACTGTTTCGTCATTAAAGACTATAGGTGCTGGACGCCGTGCATTTCTCTTCAAATAAAATGCTGACATTGTAGAGCGATAATGAAGGGATCCACTACTGTTTCGTCATTGAAGACTATAGGTGCTGAACGCCGTGCATTTCTCATCAAATAAATTGCTGACACTGTAGAGCGATAATGAAGGTATCCACTACACTGACTTCATTGAAGACTATAGGTGCTGGACGCGTGCATTTCTCCTCAAATAAATTGCTGAAACTGTAGAGCGATAATGAACTGTATCCACTACAGTGGCTTCATTGAAGACTATAGGTGCTGGACGCCGTGCATTTCTCTTCAAATAAAATTCTGACACTGTAGAGCGATTATGAAGGAATCCACTACTGTTTCGTCATTGAAGACTATAGGTGTGGACGCCGTGCATTTCTCTTCAAATAAACTGCTGACACTGTAGAGCGATAATGAAGGTATCCACTACTGCTTCGTCATTGAAGACTATAGGTGCTGGACGCCGTGCATTTCTCTTCAAATAAAATTCTGGCACTGTAGAGCGATAATGAAGGATCCACTACTGTTTCGTCATTGAAGACTATAGGTGCTGGACGCCGTGCATTTCTCCTCAAATAAATTGCTGGACACTGTAGAGCGATAATGAAGGTATCCACTACAGTGACTTATTGAAGACTATAGGTGCTGGACGCCGTGCATTTCTCTTCAAATAAACTGCTGCACACTGTAGAGCGATAATGAAGGTATCCACTACAGTGACTTTATTGAAGACTATAGGTGCTGGACGCCGTGCATTTCTCTTCAAATAAACTGCTGACACGTGTAGAGCGATAATGTAGGTATCCACTACACATGACTTCATTGAAGACTATAGGTGACTGGACGCCCTGCATTTCTCTTCAAATAAAGCGCTGACACTGCAGAGCGATAATGAAGGAATCCACTACTGTTTCTTAATTGAAGACTATAGGTGCTGGACTGCCGTAAATTTCTCATCAGATGAAATGCTGACACTGTAGAGCGATAACGAAGGGATCCACTACGTTTCTTCATTGAAGACTGTAAGTGCTGGACGCCGTAAATTTCTCCTCAAATGAAATGCTGACACTGTAGAGCGATAATGATGGGTTCCACGACTGTAGCTTCATTGAAGACTGTACGTGCTGGACGCCGCATACCTTCAACGAGTAATGCTGACAATGTAGAGCGATAATGAAGGCATCTCACTACTGTGGCTTCATTGAAGACTGCAGGTGCTGGACGCCGTTCATTTCTCTTAAAATAAATTGCTGACACTGTATAGCGATAACGAAGGGATCCACAACTGTTTCTTCATTGAAGACTGTAAATGCTGGACGCCGTACATTTCTCCTCAGATAAAATGCTGGCACTGTAGAGCGATAATGAAGGGATCCACTACTGTGGCTTCATTGAAGACTATAGGTGCTGGGCGCCGTGAATTTCTCTTCAAATAAAATGCTGACACTGTAGAGCGATAATGAAGGGATCCACTACTGTGGCTTCATCGAATATATAGGTGCTGGACGCCGCTGATATCTCTTCAAATAGATTGCTGACAGTGTTGAGCAGTAATGCCGCTCAACGAAAGTGTTGGCTTTGGCGGTGGCAAAAACCTATAAAGATACATGTGTTATGTTAACCTTAAGTCTATCGACGGCAGATAATGCGCCTGATTACAATTACCTAGTCTTATACGAATGGTATTCTCTTCTCCTTTAACATCATGATGGAGATTAAGATAATGAGTGATGAGAAATTTGAACGAAAGATCAATCAAGCATGCATATCAACCGTACATTTAGGCAGGAAGTTTTGTTAATTAATCAGTAATTCAAACTATTTCTTTTTTGAATCGCCAAGTTTTTCGGATTCCATTCTTGGCTCATTTAAGGCTTTTACCTCTGATCAGCTATGAGGTATTTAAGGAATGCATCATTCAAACTTAGTACTGAAATCGGCCTATTTGGACGGACCGTTTTCCCAACTCAAGCATTGTCTCAGCAACACTGACGAATAATCAGAATCACTAAAATTGGAACATACTCTCAGAAATTTTAGGAGGTTGACTAAGTGTTAGAAGCAGTCCATAACTATACACGGGTTCTAATGATGCCTACCAGGGGTGCATATGCTAGTGAAGACGCTCTTTTGCGTCCTAATTGGACTGAAGCAATAAATTTCATACGTAATTGCGTGTGTGCTATTTTATGAGAAACTTCGCTGTGCTTATGGAATCTTTATCAAACTTGACAATCTTTGGTTTCCGAAAGGTAACATTATATATTTAATTTCAAGACCGATCATCTATGAACATCGCAATTATCCGATTATCCACAGATTTCTTTTGTAAGCCAACCTGAAGCTGTTGAAATACAGTTCATTTTATCACTGACATTTCGGTGCTTTTGCCTTCTTCAAAGCATGCAAAGATTAGCTGTACAAAACTCAGTCAAACCAACACCAATGCAACCCATCCGCAAGTTCCTCACAGAGCACTGAAGTGATATATCGTGTACTGCTTTCGATTCGACAGGTATTTACTTCTGAAATGAATGCTTAAATGCTCAAATCTTTAGATAGTACGTGAATTATTTGGCACAAATGCGAGGCAAGACTCGAAATTTTCAGTATTTTTACTGCTTTTTCGCTGTGTCATGATGATTCATGTACACCTAAGCGAATTGAGCGGTGAGCAAAAACTCGGCTTCAGACGGAAGTCGGATCGGCGTTTCATCCATACCGGGGACGCGAGCTACCACTAGAGCACTGTGGCACATTTGCGCCACCACTCATTCTTCAACTCTCTATGTTAGCTGTCAGCCACCAACCCTTACAGATTTTAGTCGGGTATGCGATTTCGGTTTTGAATCCAGTTGAGCTGACAGCCATTATGATTTGTCAGACTCGAAATTTCAAGTGTTTTCACTGCTTTTTTTCGCATTGTTATGATGTTTCGTTTACACCCAAGCGAACTGAGTGGTGACAAAGTGAGTTAGAGTACAGTGATTGGTGAGTTGGTGATTCAACTCCCAAAAATTTCAGCAAAATCCAATTACTAACTGCAAGATTACGCGTGATCTCGCACCATACTCCCGTCGTAATTTCTCTGAGCTAAGCCACACTCATTCTTCCTATCCAAGGTTCTAAGCGGCTTGTCTCAAAACGTAATCGGAGAGACTTAGAGAATTACTGAATAGCGAATGTTCTAAAAAGAAGCTTTTTTTACTATGCAATTCAAAATTCAATTCTCACACTCTTTATGCCAAGGTTATGAAGGTTTTGACTGAATGGACTGTGTATCAATTTGATTTTTTCCAGGCTTTGAAGAGCCACCGAAACGTCAAGCCTTTGCTTGTACATAACGAATACTTTTATTAACAACCTCGCATCTGCTTATCAAGTAAAACAGTGAATTATTCAGTCCATGTCAGGTTAATAAGTAGTCGGTCATGTAATTTTTCTTTACTCACTTTTCAGTCGTATCGATATAATCAGTAATTATGCGCTACTTTCAACATGATTAAGAGTGGCCCAGAACAAGTGCCTAGATTTTCTGGTGGATAACACGCAAACCCTGAGTTCGAAAAGTATATAAATATGTCGAAACATTACCCCATTTCACGTTCTTTGCTCTTTTCCTATTAGTTGGGCGCATGTTCAATATGCAACATGGGTTTAATTTTCGCCTGTGGCTGAAAATTTTACCTAGCACTTAGTATTCTTTTGCATATAATTATAACGTACTAATACTGTTATTAGAACGGTTGGACAAAAATTCCTTGCATGTTGCTAACACAAATTTGCAATTCGTTTTTCACCTTCACAGCTAAGTATATCGGCTTTTTGTTTACTGATTTCGATCAACGCTTTCCGCCCTTTCCACGAATTGTTTACCCAATTTTTACACTTCGCGATGGATATTATCAGTGGTATGTTCACTCAACTGAACTTTCAAGCAGAGCTGATGAAACTTCTTTTTCTTGCACAAAAAAAGTTTTCTAGCATCTAATAGGCTTTAATATCTTATATCTTCACGTTGGCGCTAAAAAAGCCGAAAGTCCTAAGGTCACGAAGAGACGCTTGTCTCCGCAGACACTCGAGCTGATACGTCAACGTGGAATCGCACGAGCCGCAGGCAACCGAAACCTTACGTGCGAACTTGCGAAACGATGCAGAGAAGCGATAAAAGAAGACCTTAAAGAGAGAAGAGCAGCAGTTATGGCAGAAGCTGCAGAAGCTGGGAAGAGCATTCGCAAAGCCCAGCGAGGCTTCGCCAACTATAAGACCAAGATGATTGCACTCCGATACCCTGACGGGACACTTACAGCTTCCAGAAGGGCTATGGAGAAAATCATCCACCAGTACTACTCGGATCTCTTCGCTAGCCATGTTCTCTTTACCGTCATATAAATTGAAAGAGGACGAATATGTCGTTCCACCGGTCCTTCCTTCCGAAATCCGACATGCTATATCGTCGGTGAAAAACAGAACAACACCCGGTCCAGACAGGATTAGACCAGAACACCTGAAGAATCTGCCGCCAGTTCTCATCAACACCCTGGCTCGGCTCTTCACTCGCTACCTGTCAGAATGCAAGGTCCCTATTCAATGGAAAACCAGCAAGACCGTATTGTTGTTCAAAAAGGGAGACCTTCACGACATAGGCAATTATCGCCCAATCTGCTTGCTGTCCGTTGTCTATAAACTCTTTACTCGAGTCATCCTGAACAGGATTGACAGAACACTGGACGAAGGACAGCCATGCGAACAAGCAGGGTTCAGAAAAGGATTTAGTACCATGGACCACATCCACACGATCACAAGACTCATTGAAGTTTCGCGAGAGTACAAACAACCACTCTGTCTCACTTTTATCGATCTGAAAAAAGCCTTTGATTCAGTGGAAACAGAAGCGGTTATAGAGGCTCTGGATAACCAGGGCGTCCCTACTCGGTACATAATGATCCTTCGTGAGCTTTATAAAGATTTCACGACCAGAATATCTCCATTCTACAACAATATCACCATTGACGTAAGAAGAGGGGTTCGACAAGGCGATACAATATCGCCAAAACTATTCACTGCCACCCTACAAAACGTCATGCGAACATTAGAATGGGACGAAATGGGAGTGAAAATTGACGGTCGACAATTAAACCATCTTCGCTTTGCTGACGATATCGTTCTCATAACACCAAACATCAGCCAAGCGGAACGAATGTTGACTGATTTCGATAACGCCTGTGGAAAGATCGGTCTTCAACTGAATCTAACGAAAACAATGTTCATGAGGAACGGATGGGTTTCTAATGCCCCATTCACGCTCAACGGAACGACAATTTCCGAATGCTCCAGTTACATCTATCTAGGTCGTGAAATCAACATGATGAACGACCTAGCCCCAGAGTTGAGCAGGAGGAAACGAGCGGCTTGGGGAACGTTTAAGAGCATCGAAGATGTAGTGAAGAGGACAAAGAACATCCGACTCCGTGCCCACCTTTTCGACTCGACAATTATCCCTGCCCTAACGTATGCAGCAGAAACCTGGTCGCTACGTAAGCAGGATGAAAGATCACTTGCCGTTATCGAACGCGCAGTCGAAAGGTCGATGCTAGGAGTATCTCGTATTTCGCAAATGAGACAAAGGATCCGAACTTCCGACCTACGTCAACGATCGAAAATCAGAGACGCCGTTCTACACGCCAGGATATCGAAAATAAGGTGGGCCGGACACGTGATGCGCTTCAACGACAACCGATGGACGAGAGCCGTTACCGACTGGATTCCTCGGGACGTCAAGCGCTCTAAAGGAAGACCACTGACCCGTTGGTCCGATTTCTTCACGAAAGCGATGGAAGAAAGATATGATGCTCAGCGAATTCCTAGAGCAAGGAGGACCCACTGGGCTACTCTTGCACGCGATAGGGAAAAATGGAAGAGTTGCTGGTACCCGCTCGAGTCACTCGACGATCAACGGGACGACAGGTGATACAGGTGAATAGGCTTTAATGGTTGACTAAGGTATCTTCTTAAAGTGCGGCTCAGGGTTTGACATCGATCATAACATTCTTAAAATGCCCTGAGGTAAGTCATTGCTTATCTTGTGCTTTGAGAAGGGTAACTCAAGAGTTCTTCGTAGCTATTGTCCTATATAATTGCTATGTAATAAACTACTGCACTTGTCCATGCGACAACTGAATATTCGACCCCACCGATGGACAAGAACTTCCCACAAGAGTTTTGGTAACCATTCGCAACCTTAAATCTTCATCTAGCGCCTCAGATGGCCGGTTTTGGAAAAAAAAAAACATTTTTTACGTTGCAAAAGGAATACATCTGTGTTTCACACATACTTTTTTCTCGCAAGAAGAGCTCTTCCTTTATATTATTAGTATTCATTCGATAGCATAGGATTTATGGATCACAACACTGTGCTTATTTTCTGGAAAGACTGCTTCTCTGAAGTGTAGCGGAAAAAAATAAGATTGATTCACATATGCGATCGTGTGCTCTTTGGCCAACCCACGGTCCGCAGGGTGGGACTGTAAGGAAGGCTGACGCCATCACCGATCATTTCTGACATGAAAGTGCGGTTTTTGTTATTTAATTGGAAATTGCTTTACTGCTCTAAAAGATACTCGAAATTGTACATATGACACTGATACTACAGGGTTTTCTCTACGCGATTATGTGTATTTCGTGCTTTGAACGTTGCAATAGTTGAATCGTAAAAACCGAGGTGAGGCATAACTTTTTTTTTCAAATTTTATAGCATTATGAGAATATTATTTGATAAACCTTCATAGCCAAAGATTTAGCCTTTCGAATGATTACTACCACTCCTATAAAAAGTTCTTGCTCGGCGAAAGGAGTCGAAAATTTATTTGTTGCTTAATTATGGACAAGAACGTAAACTACATTTCAGCTCAGAAGATTATTCGATCAAGGACTTTAGGTGAGATGCAACCAATCATGCAAGCAGGATTTCGGCAGGGATTTCTGATGCGTGTGTTGCATACGAACCGTATACCGGATTATTTTGATTGAATATTATCGTAACTGCAACATAAGATTGCAGATTTTCACGAACCAGAAAAAGAGAGCTATCAAATTTTAGCGCGCGAAGAATATTACTGCTGTTACAGGTTCCTGATTGATGTACATTAAGTAACATTGATAGGAAAATCAACTGCGCTAAAGGGCTTTCAACTCATTGATTTATCATTCGTTGTGATCAAGGGTTGTCCTTAAGTGTTGTCTATATTGATGGGCTTAATCGCCATCGCAGTCATTTAATTCTAACTCTAGAGATATCCTGTACAAGTATTGTTCTTCCCATTTCTAAGTTACTTCTTGCTGAGAAGTCACCCAATATTTTCAGTCTGAAGTCCCACTTCTTTTGTTCGCAGAACATACCCACTTCCCACTCATTCAATCCATGTGCAATCATCCGTCTTTACGAACATATAGGCATTATTATAAATATTTACTGGTATTTATTTATATCTTGAGAGATATGGAACCATAAGTAGCTTTGTCACAAGATTTTGATCACACTTGATTCCTAGCTTTATCTTATTTCAAAGTCCCAGCTTTTTTATTTATACTTAGGCTACTGAATAACTGAAGAAAAAAATTTACGAGGGAAATCTTTTTTGAGCGGTGCTCACTGAAAAGCACTGGACTCACACTACAAGCGAAGAACAGGACCGCATTCTCTAAAGAAAACGAAACATGTCGAAACATCAACAGAATGAATTCTATTTTACCAACTTCGCTCTAGCTATTAATCAGCAAAGAATATATAATTGAAAGAAAAAAACCTTCGAGTAAGGGTTAGTCCTGTGGATATCGTCTTATCACGGAACTTCCCAATTTTTCTGTTCTGTAAACTTCAGAACTAAATAGCTGGATCTCATGGCCAGCTATAGAAAATGCTTGTTTAACGAAGATCCAGTAGTTTTGCGTTTTAACGTGAGGAAAGGTGCTTTGCAATGGGCACGTTCCCACGTGATCGGTCCGTACCCCGAATTCATCAAGCAAGTCATTTATTACGGTCTTGGAGTAATTGACTCGTCTGAAAGGATAAAAACACTGACTTGATAGTTCGACAGATCATAACTGGTCGCTGTATTTCAAATACGAATTTAATCATCTCTGCCATGCCTAGTATAGTCGAGCAGGCCCCTGTTTATGGGATTGACCCATAACGAAACCTTGATCCGATTAAGCCCATAAGGAAATCTTACCTCAATCTACAATGAGAATCAAAGGATAGAATGATTGAAAGTATATTCAGATGCTGCAGCTTGATGTATGAGAAATGTTGACCATTTTCGTATGTTGTACGAAGTGAGTTGAGCCGGTGTTAAAAGTGTATATGTGTTGTCTAGTTAAGACGAAGAAGAGCTTATTTTCAAGTTTTCCCCATCTAGTGCAGAGAAATCTACGTGCAGAACTATTGATTACATTCCATATTAGGACGATTGTCAAAAAAATATATGATGGAATTGCATGCAATGAACTTAGCTTAGAAAACATCTACATCAAACTCATCTGACAAAAATGTTACAGTTTGTACCTAAAAAAATGATAATTTGAACATCTTCATATGCGTAGAGCTCAGTATTCAAAATGACTGCTGACTGTTATACTTGGAATCAAATAGATTTCAACGCGTAGGTTTATGCGGCGAAATTGACGCAATGCGTGTTTTGTCGAGTGAGCCTTTTTTATTAGTATGTTCAATAATTCAAAAAATAACCTGCCCAGACATATACCATATGAGGTGGTAAGTGATTCTCAGGGCCAAACGCCTGCACAAATAGCCCTCAATGACCAGTTCTCCGGTCCGAGTTTTTCTGATGAGCAAACACAAGGGCTGTGAATAGAATTTATTGAGTACAATAATGGTAAGCGACTTTTCGGCGGTTTTATCTTTTTCAGTAACTGGAAAAGGCAAATTGACATGTAATCTATTTAGTCAAGAACTTCCATAACCAATGTAGACAAAAGTTCTTATGCAAATAAATATTCATTTGCACAGTAAACAGATTCTTTTGGTCACTAATTGTTTTGTTGTTTTTTAGTGGTTCACTCTAACTGGATACCAGCAGCAGGGAGTCTTACATTGGAGTGAAGTATGCTTGCCTCAGCTCAAATTCGATGAGCTAGAATTTAGTGTGATGGTAGATGTGCCTATCTTTGCTATCATTTCTGATTTTTGATGACGAGTCAGTCCGGAACGCTTTTAGAGTTGTCACACATCAGGAGAAATCTGTTTCTGTGCAGGAATAGTAACGTCTGCTTCAGAACAATTTTATTTGGCTGTTTTTTTCAAGATCTCTTCTTAGAACAATATATGAAAAGATACACAAACCATTCATGAGGTCGATTACTGGCTTTTGTTAAAATGCCACTGATGAGGATGAATGGCCAAAGCACTGTTCTCCGCACTTCATAAGTGCCATAGAAGGTCGCATGTAAGGCTCAAAAATGTACCAACCATGAACAATCGACTGTGAGTTGTTGCACTGTCGGGCTACCTTATTACTTGACACACGTGCCCTATGATATGTTCGTCGTCGATTTCTTTGAATGTAGGGGGTACATCCCCTTGGAGAGGATTGGCTCAAACGAGAGGTAGCGTGTTTCTGATGAGGTCGAAGGCCGAAATACATGTCTAGCACAGTAGAATGTAATAACAGACCTCATGAACGATTTGAAAAATGTTATCAGATCACACTTCGAAACCCTCTTGACTATGCATACGTGGTGAAGTCCTTCTACACTATCTCCCTTGAATTAAGGTGCTCACGACTCTGCGATTAAAGTCATCGGCAAGCTCTTCTATGGAATAAAAAGCAATGACATATATGAACTAAAAATTCAGTTGCTTACGGCTATCTCAAAGAAGTACTCGAACTGCTAAATCTACAAGTGGTCCAAGCGGTACCGAAAGCCAACCAAAGAAAACATGTTGATTCATAACATCTGCTCTCATCCTCACCATTTTTCTCATTGTATAGAATCCTTTTCTGAAACCAAACTTAGCTGCAGAATCATCGCTTTTCAAGCCTCTAATCAAACTAAAACTGCACTGAAATCCATTCACGAACCCTAGTCGAGGAATAGTTATACGAAAGATGGCCGAGGTGAAACGTAATCTTATTTTGCTGTTACAGTGCGAAAATCGTATTTTCAGATTTAAACGCAGTGTTGATTCATCAAACATCAAGGTTATCGAATGAGTCTTAAAAGTAAGGAGTCGCGAAAAAGTCCTCATAATCACAGCGCTCAATGAAACCAAACACGCCGCTTGACTCACATAGGGTACGGACATATAACGGGAAACATCTTGAAGTAGATGTTACCAACCCAGCGCAGTATTATATGACACTAGTGCGTGAAACATTGGAAGCGCTCATTAATGCCAAGATTCCAGAATGGACCACAAAAGAAGGAGTATATCGTCATCAAGCCTGACTTTGCACCACAACTCAAATCAAGATTGATTTGAGCCAGGCACACCTCCTTAGTCTATTCGGCTTGTCTTCATCAATAACTACAGAGCCGTAGCAACGAACACTATATTCAACAAGCTGTTTATGTTAAACTGAGTAAAGTACGTGGCAATGTGACTCTTCCAGGCTCTGAAGAAGGATAAACCGCTGATAACTCAGAGCTATTTTTGTGTTATGGTGGTCATTACATTTTGTTGTCGGCAGATTGTCTCTGCTTATGAAGAAAAGGACCAATAGTTCAATCAATGCCAAGATTAATCAGTAGTTGATAATAGAAATTGTTTCAAAAGTTTCTCTAGTCGACGAACTTGAAGCTGCTCAAGTGATGGCTAACAAATTTAGCACCAAACTAAACACAGTCAGGAATAATCTGAAAAATTCGCCTACTGTAAGACCATGTGTTTGAGTTTGAACATGTGACATATAAATTGATACCAGTTTGGTACCCGAACGAGTGGATGGCTTGGTGAGCCATGAGCGCGAGTTCGAACCATTGATTTTGTGTGCGACGCAAAGCACCTTTAACCACTGCGCCACATGCGCTCCTATAGAATCGCACTTATAAATTTCATAACGAGCTTTGGTAAATTATTTTGAGTACGAGAAGCGGCTAGCGTGCAGAGGATAAATAAAGCAAAATAGTTGGCAAAACTATTTTAACTGCATATGGTAAAAGCTTGTGTCCTTTTATCACCCAGTAAATTTCACAGAAGCAACTTTTTCTTTATGGATAAAAGGAGCGAATCAATCAATATTGAGCAACCTTTGAGAACTTTGTCATACTTTCTCCTGCATTGAGAAAAATTGAGGTGTATATGGGTCAATCCTGAGCTCTTGCACAGTCTATCAATGCATTATGATGTTGTTTTTTAGCGTCGAGATCGAGTCTGATACGGATTTGTCAATCCGAAGGATCTGTAGAGTCTGGCTCTCCTTGGCTCGGAGCCGAATCAAAGGTCGCTAATGTTCTGTCACGTAACGACTGATCACTGTCTACAATCGCCTCCATTTTTCCGTTATCGAAAACTAATTAGCAGTTTTTGTTTCTATATTTTTTCAGTCATTAAGAGTTCAATAGCCAAATCTAATTTCTTTGGAATTTCATGAAATCTAATAGCGACAGCCTCGTGACTAGTACATAGTACGGGTCATAAAAACACCAATTGTTTGAACAAACTCTCATCATTGATGGAGTTTTTCAGAGCCAAAAAGTGGAAATAATGGGCAAATTACAGCAGGAAATTAGGTGATGATGACGATGTGACTTCATCGCCGATCGCCTCATGACACAACGACCCAGAAATCGTCTGTCGCTCGTCTCATTTCGATGAGTTTATCCGCCGAGTGGCGCACGATTCCAACATGTCAGTCCAACCCCTTTGTTACTCACGCCCTCCTTCAAGTCACATATCGTCAACGCCTGGTGTGTTAGCGCAAGTTATAAGAGCGTTTCAAAAACTTTGTGATGGGCTGTGGAAAATACGTTTTGGAGTACTAATGCTGGATTTTGTGGCATCTCTGAATCGGTAACCAGTGGATCAATAGTTAATCCAAAGAATGTTTAGTGATTCCCTGAGTAGCATTTGCACTTCCTAAGTATACACTCAGGAGTCGATGATCATAGTTTTTTGAAGCTCACCGATGGCCTCGATCTATTCGTTTTCTTACTGACAATCTCCTCGTTATCATAGTGATTGACGATTTGGAAAATTTGTGTTACTGACTTTTCGTAGAAGTCATGTGGCTTTTAAGAACCGAACATCATTTGCTGGACCGTTATTTCTGCTTCGACGCGATTTCAATTCTTATTTTACCCGTATAGATAATTCACAGAAGATAAGATTAAACAGCCTTCATTTTTTCATCACCCACAATTGATCGTGTAGTTGCTGAGATGTCAAAAGTCAGAGTCAATCTAAGTTTCTTCAAATTTTTCAAAAATTCTGATTTGAGAATAATTCAAACTTGACTGTCGTAAAGTGACTTCCTCGAAAAACTAGGCCTTTTTACGAGTTAGAGCCTTCTCCTGATTCTTATCTTTTATAAAGCTACCACTCCAGACAACAAAATTGTTAAGCCTGCCAGTTGCAACAGCTGTAGACCGTCTTACAACCACCATACAGCTGTTTCTTGTAAAAGCGACATTGCTCTTTGAGAACGATGTTACACTAGTAAAATTTTGCCCACAACTACATTACAAAGGTTTACCATCTAATGGATTGCCGCGATTTTCTCTCGTTTTGTGATATTGCAGCGGTTTGATTCTAGCATCATGCTGATTTCAAAACCATCGGCATTAGTCGGTCAATTAACCACTAAATTGCAAAAGTCATCTGACTTTCTACGACTTTTTTTTTGTGCATTAAAAATATTAATGGCGTGAAGCATTCTATACCGTTTGAAGATCGACTGCTTAGTTTCAAAGACAATATCGAGTATAAACAGTTAACGAATGGAACATTGTTTCTAATATGATTTCTCAAATGGTTATATGGCATTTTTCTTATTTTTCCATTCGTTCATTTCGATGCTCCTTCGTCGCGCAGTGAGGTGATTGTGTGCACATGTGCATTCGCTTGTAGTAGAGAATCGGCTATCTTTATTGTTCGATGGCATGCTGATTGCTGTCATCTCAACAACATTGAGAGAGACAAAACACGGCTTCGATTGGTGCGATCCTTAGCACATAAGCCCCAGGTAAAAGTAGCCGCGATTTGAATCCGTTATCTCTCAGTACCATTGTTTGTGTCACTGTAATTTAAATCTAATAAGGCTGTGGTATCGTTTTCCTAGGCCTTCACTACAATCATTGGGCTTTGTGAATTAACGCTTCGTAATTGAAATCTTTCCAAAAAAAAATTAGCAAATGTTGTCATTAGTTAATTTTTGATGAAGATATAGAAGAAATTTCTTATTTGGTTGCTTATTATGGATCGAAATGTGTCGATATGATGTTTTTGCCTAACTTTTACTCTCTGCTCTTCATGATTCCACTGCTAAAATCGAACTTATGTGATCTTGTATAACTTTCCTTTAGAGCTATTTTGAAAGATCATACAGAGAAAAATAAACTGCACAGGCAAAAAGTGTAGACTAAATAGTAATAAAATCAATACTTTTCAACCTGCCAAAATTCGCGTCTTCGTGAGGAATTGTTTGAATCACTTCCTCAGGAATGAAACATAGAATCTCATCATACGGTCGGGTACGAACTCTCCTACTTCGTCTTAATACTTCTTATGCATATAAATACGATGCTGGATTAGTTTTCCAGCTTTATCAGGTGGAAAATGATTGCAAAAAGCACTTTGAAATAATCCAGTGGATTGCATGGTTCTAATGATATTGCTCTTGATTTTTTAATTTTCCTCATCTTGATGATGCTTACTGTCCTTTCACACCATTCATCTCTACTATTATTGGTGTTCCCAGTAGTGAAATTTAATTTACTGTAGCACTCGAAAGCAACAAAATCACAGTTAGAGTTATTTTAGTGCTCTGAAAGTTCTTCTTCTTTGTTTTTCTTCTAGTCTTTGAAGAAGAAGATATTATAGCTGTTATAATAAAACAAATGTTATGGATGACTATTCGACCTGAACTAACGTTTCCTATCGCCAGTCAGTCAGTTCAATGCATTCGCCGGCCATTCATATGCTAATTTCTACAGGTTTTGCTGGCCGCTCGCTGAGTTGCATAAAAAGGAATTTATGACAAAATATTGTGTTTTGTTTACAATTAGTTCATTATTGGCAGCCTTAGTAACCATTTGAAACGTATCAATAAAAAAGACAATTTACTGTACTATTCCTGGTCCTCTGCGACACCACTACGCGCGAACGAGTCTGGCATTGTCGGAGTGCAACGAGGTATTTCAACGATCGCTTTTTGTATGAGGCTACCGATCGGCTCGCAAATGGTTGATTTCGAATGAACAAAACAAGTGGACCGATCACATACTGGTAGCGAATCGAAAGAAAAATTTTGAAATGACACTCAACTAACGATACTCCTCGCGCACTCGCGAAGAATTCTAACCTTATCTTTTTCACCTTTCACACTGTCATAGACTCAGTTATAGGAAAGTTCGATCGTCTTCGAGAAATCTACAAAGAATTCTCTCATGTGTAGATGCAATAACGGTAGGTGGAGAATTTGCCTAGTGCATAAAAATTTGGGAAGCTCATCTGAATGCGACGTACATACAAGCAGAGCATATCATTTACGTACTCGAAGCGTAAGATACGATTTGATTATGATGGAAAAAAGTGTAAAGCCGAATCTTACTAGCAAACCAAAGGATTATTCTTGCGGAAACCTTTTCAGGTTCTGAATTTGCAGCTCTATTAGTCTGGCTCTAAGCGATAATGGCTTTATCGTGCAAAGTCGATCACTAAGCGAGTCATTAGTCAGCGATTAGCGATATGCCGCAGTTCCTTATTGTTTATCGAACGTACATTTTCTTCATGAATTGAGAAGAAAGAGGGGCTACGAATGTGCTCAATAGGTTCGTTCAGTGTTCTAGGCCAAACCGGTACTAATTTGTCGATCTCATAGATAATATGGTGGGCTTGGTTTACCCGATATTCGTGAATCTGCCGGCGATCGCGTGTAAATTGCAGTGTACTACTGGCCTCTACGTTGCAGTGCTCATACTCCAATAATATTTATACAAAAATAAAAAGGCACTTTGCAAATTTGATTAGTATCAAAACAGGTTGTAACCAGTCAAATTCCCGCTACATTCTGAGAGTGCCAACTGGTAACTCAAGCCAGCTTTCGTTCCATAATCAAGAATTTGTCGAGCTCAATCGTACCATGCGGACTTTAACGCGAAAACGTACCAGAAACTTCTCATTACTGTCCCTCTCTGTCTGATGAACATGTCACTCACGATTTGACTCTTCGTACTTCCAACTTGCTTTTTCCAATGCTTAGAAAGGCTTCCATCTCGCTCAATATTGAAATATCCTGAACTTCTTTGATTTTGAAATAGTTGACCATAGATCTTTACTTCTTCTCTTTAGATTCCTGCCAAAATGATGCTATGTATTACATTAATTAGACAGCAAGAATCGTAAGGGGAAAAGAATCTAGACGGCTGAGATTTTACTAGGACTTCATCTTAAATAAGGAAGTCAAATGTTCTTTATTCGGCCATCTTTACTTCGTAGCCTTTCTCTCGAAGCTTCGACTCTTTCTTCTTCCACTTTCGTTCGTTATCAAATTTTCGCAGCATATAGTCTAGAGCTCAGTAATTTTAACCTTTTATTCTCTTACTTTAGCAGACCACCTCCTGTGCTAAAGTTGTTTTGCCAGTATAAACAACAGATGAGTGCTAAGTCTGGCGTTTTGAACCTGCTAACCTAACATGTTTATCTCGGTTGATCATACTCATCGAAGAAGAGTAATTACTAATTCTTCATGACTTTTTTCTAATTCTTTCCGGCTGCTGCACAGTTCACCTCAGCGAGTTTTGGAGTCAATTCAAACTCTAATCCGATACCCTAAATGCAATCAAATGCCAAGAAATATAATAGCTTACATTTGGATAGATTCCTAATTTTCTTAATCGTTCATGGCCTTTTCAATGATCATCAACAAAGCTCACTCACCCACGAATTAGTCACTGCGTTTAGACGCCAAAATGTTTTAGCTTGATTAAGGTTTACCTAATCCACGGTTAAAATAGATGAGTGGTTCTCCTTAGAATTCTCCGACATCATACCTCTTCATTCGAATGCATTTATAGACCTCGCTCAAAAACAGTAAAATCCATTAAAATGATAACAAGTTTTGAGCCTTTTATGGAGTCTGGTAAGGCACTTCTAAACTCCTAGACAGGCGCCTGTTTCGCCCTTACATGCTCCTCAGTAGTGCAACGCCTTTTGATTCAGCCGATCTCTTGCAAGGGGATACACCGCCTACTTATAAAGGAATGAACGCCGAACAACCGCAAGTAAGGTGGTGAAATCCCCGCTTGAGTGACCAGCGCCTTTATAAGTAGGGATCCCGTGCAAGGGATTAGCTGAACCGAAAGACACCGCACTGAGGAGCCTGGAAGCGCGAAACAGACGCTTATCTAGTATCTTATAAGCGCCATGACAGACCTCATAAAATGCTCAAAACATGCTGTCTTATTATTTGTATCAGACCAGAGTATCAGTTCAATATACTGTCGAACAATTGTGAGATTGCCTGCCTCCGTCGCTGTTTTTGTATCGTCTGGTAAAGTGATCTAATTTGCGTAAATCTGTTCGACCCTGACCACAGTCAAACCACTACAAAACTCCTCGGCTGCTATTACGAAAAAACCTTCGCAGTTCTTGCCACTCTACCGATCTAATAATTATGAAAATAGTAGCGATGTTGGTTGTTTACTACGATAACTACATAGTAGATGTTTTCAGTCTTTCCTTCTAAGCGTTGTAAGCGCACCATTTGTAAGTTTTTTATGCGCCATTATGTGAAGCTTAGCATCTAAACAATCTGAAACTATTGCTAAATGGGTCATAACTGCCTACTTTTCGATAGCATCGTGGAACGTTTTACGGCTTACAAAGATTTTACAGTCCGCATTGTCTCGCCTACTTCAATTCTCTATCTCTTTTTCGATATTCTCTATTCAAGTGAGGAAAGATTTGCGATGAGAGGACATATCGATTACCTTCGATTTGTCTTTAGCGGTCCATATTCTAAAAATAACATCAAAAACAATACACTGATGTAGAGTGATGTGCAAAACTTTTGTGTCAGCTGGGACTTGAATTTTACACTTCACCCGATCCGGAAGCGCTTGCTCGAATCGTTACACTACCGACGCTTTTTATGACACCACTCCTTTTACGTCTGTTTTGATACCACTTCTTGTATGCAAAATAGGTGCTGGTGGTGCAACGGTTCGAGGATTCGCCTCCGGATAGGGTTAAATGGTGGTTAGAGTCCCACCTAATGCAAAAGTTTTGCACATCACTCTAAATCACCGGTAATTTTTATTATATCATACCACCACTTGAAGCGGGTAAATGAAAAGGATTTCTGTTTGATCATCTAGAAACAATACATTTAAAAAACAGTCCAATATGAGACTTTAATGATTCACTTGAGTAAAAAATAAATAGGTGAATCCATTTGGGATCAAATAAATACTATTTACAATGCTCGCCAAGCGACTTATTCAATGAACGTTCAGCGCTTTCTTTCGAATGCATCGTTAAGCTCTTACTGGAAAAATACCAAACTGGGTATAAAGGTCTCTTTTGTTATTTCTCGTTCAAAAGTTGATTCAGACATTTGATCGAAATCCTTCACATTTTGGATAACATGATGTGCGATGTTTGTATTTGATGGTATTTGTGCACATCTATGTCCCTTCATTTAATTGGATCTAAATGACCGATGAATCGATCGTACTCGATCGATTATTGCGACAGGTCATTCCTAATATCTGGACATTTGCTGATGCTGTCTTCCCGGTGAGTAGCGTCGTCGGCTCCCATAGTGCTTTTTGTCCATAACGCGCTAACCAGCCTTTGTGACCAGTATCATTCAAAATGTTCCTTAATTAGAGTTTTTTTTACAAGCGATTTCTTCATTAGTGCTTTCTTGATGAGCACACATGGGTAAGTAGAAAAAATTGGGAGAAAGTCGGTTGTGGGGATTTTTTAAAAATCTATATCAGATTTCTATACCACTTCTCCAATAAATCTTATATAAATTTTCATACTCTTGACTTCATCAACAGATGGCGAAATCCTTCTTTTGAAAATTTTCAAACATTTGAATCCATATAAATTAGCTAAAGATCTCTTTCGTCTGAGGAATCTCGTGCCATTTGTACAACGCTACATTGAGCGTCCTCGGCAAGAGAACGAGAGGGCAAGCATGGGCCAAAAGCAACTTACCCATAGGCACCCACAAAACTCGTTGTTTATGCTCTGTCATTGACTTTAGTATCTCCATAAGCGCATTAGAATATACAGATGTGAGTGGATGTGCTGGAGTGTGTAAATATTTTTCGCGTCAATTTTTGTGAACTCTTGCAATGACATGGCTAAAAATACATAGAAGTAGGATTCGAGCATTGACAGCAATCTTCATGTCTACTTCCGGAAATTCTGACAGAAGCTAGTCACAATTAAACGAAGCTCCGGAATGAAGAGTCTCCAGCTATTCGGTGTTCCTTCCTAGTCTAGTAGGCCTTCACGGCACGCAGCTTTGGCGCGCCATATGGACACATTGAGCTTTTCGCTGTCCAGTCGGGTCAATTCGTAGATTTGTAGATTAGAGGTGGAACAAATTATGTAATTCGAAATTTCTTTTCGACAGGAATGTCTCTTTATTTCATGTTTCAGGAGTGTTTTCTGTGGGCGATTTGGCCTACTGCTTAGTTCTCATCGTTTCTCGTACGATTCTCACTCTTCGCCTTGCCTTTTACTTGATTTGTTTTCTTTCAGGATTAGATTTTTCCAAGAGACTTTACTCAGTGGAAACCATACAGTTTAGTCAATCGCATTCAAGAGTTTTCAGAGTTTTTTTTGTCTCAGCAGATCGAAGAGCTAGTTGGTCATCTGCTCCGAGTATTCGATAACCCAACGTCTCACTTAGTGTTCACATATGATGAATTGTTCGGACTGGGTTTTTTCCTCATAATGGCTGTCTAAGGAATTCGTTAATCGGTCAGCAATGAATCATTCATGATCAATCGGTGATTAATCGATCGCATTTGCTGTATTGATTCCATATGATCCAAAATCTGTGGATTAGTTGCGAAGAAGAAGAGCTTTCTTTCTACCGCTTCTCTCTCCTGTGATTTCTTCAAATCAAATTTTCAAGAGAAGATTTCATTTAGCAAACACTGGTTCTTGAGCGTTCCATTTGTTCTCTACTCCTCAAACTCACCCAAGATTTCTCTATTTCTTTCTTTTCTTCGACTTTATTCTTCTTCTCAATTTTGATAGACTCTGACATTGGATGCTCTCCTCTTTATTAGCGCCACAGCAAGGATTTCCTCGTGATTGCAAGGAGACATGCTCAACTAATATTTTACGCCATTCAAGAAGGCAAACAACGCATTGAATGCTAGGAGTACTGGGTTCGGCACAATAAAAATCGTGTTGTGATGGGTCGTGTAAATAAATAGAATAGAAAAAAAATTCTTTTAACATTTCTGTCTAATTGTTTTGTAAGCTATTTCATCTGTGGAGCAATTACTGAGACTTGTTTTCGTTTTTCCTTATTTTTCCTTTTCGTTCCTAATAGTTGTTGATGATTTCTTGTACTTTCGGATTACCGTAATATGAAATATAGTTCAAAGTTTTTAGGTTGTGATGAATGCAACCTCCAGTGGCTTTCTAATCTCATCACTTTCTCGCACAAATATCTAGTTAATCCACGATTATTCACCTATGAGACATCATTTAGTGGATTTCCAGTCATTTTGCACCGTTTTTTGCGGAGACATTTTATAATCACTTTTTGTCATCAAAAATTTCATCAGTCGTAGAGATTATTGTTTTGTCTTAATTGTTATCAAAAATCCGATCGAATTATATTGATAGCACTTTCCATTTGAAGACACCAAGCCTTCGATCTCTCCGAGGTTGGCGAATCGGTAGCATACTTATGTCTGGTAGGATAGCTACACTGGCTTGATATATCGGTTGGCCATCGCTAGTCATTGTAAAAACCAGACATGCATTCATTCACCTCTACGATGCTTGATGAGGTATGTATAGTGCTGCATCTCTCACGGCTTGATAACCGCGGAAAGCTTTATACTTTTATATATTAAGAAGGAAGTTGAGTGATAGCGGAGTACTTAATGATGCAATCCATAAGGAAGTAAGGTGCTGATTCGGCCCCATCCCCTCACCCTTCTATCAAACCGACATGGGCACGATCGCACCGTAGATATGATAATGGATCATGCAAATCAACATTCATGTAGAATAAAACGAAATCGAAAATAGAATGAGCATTGTGCAGATTATTCAATTATATATTAATTACGTGAATATTTACACGAATGCTTTGATGGCTAGCCTTTGCAAAAACGTTTCGGCTCGCTCTCTATTTTCACGAAAAGTTCATCTTTTCTTCCCCACCAATTTTTTAATATTCAAAATTAGATGTGTTGTCACTAGTTGTCATGCACTTATGTTCCAATGTTCCTTCAGTACTTATAGGAAGATAACCAACGGTGCGTTTGTTGACGCTTTACCAGTGATTGGCGAGTAATTCGAACTCTGACTAAAGCCTGACATTAGTAGTGTTTTATTTGTTTGATCCGTCATCACAATGTTTTCTAATTTTTTCACTGTGCAGATCCCAGTACTTCTAGCATTCAATTCGTTTTTCGTCTTCTTCTTGAACGGCGTAGAATACTGGTTGAGCTAGTCTCTTTGCAATCTCGAGGATAGCTTTGCTGTGGCCTTCCGTAGGACGTTGTTGTTGACTGCCGGAGAGAAGTGGGGGGTGGAGCACGGCTCCACGCTCGCCGTGACCAACATCACAACCACTCGACCATGGCGTCTCAAACGTTTTATCTTACTTAAATTTTCGAAAAGTGCAAAAATTCTTTTTATTCTATCTGCCGAATGATTATAAAACTTTGAACCTCAAGAAAGTGTTGAGCCCTCGTCTACCCATATGGGCTCAATTTCCGACTGGGGTCTAAGGTTCGCATATCACCCGGCATCCCTCCTCGACAATATTTTCGATATTTGCTGAATAAAGTGATTATTTGCGAAAGATCCGGAAAATTTTTAATATGAACGATCAATATTATTGCGTATGGTTCTGTCGTCGACCACTGACAGAGTTGAATCTCCGATGAACTAATACTTATCGAGTCGTCGAACATAGTGTTAGCCGGTAATTAGCTTCCAACCTTCTATTACTCTGCTGCATGCCATGTGTTGTTTTCAATAATGGAGCGATCATCGTAATTCTATCTACGTTTCTTGATTATTTGATCTTTTTAATATCACGAAGCATTTAAAACTCAATTTCTTCCCACTAATTTTCTCTTCTCAAGTGAGAAAAGAGTTTGACAGTAAGGTTTTGTTTTGGCACGTTAACGTTTTTGTGTTGTAATTCATAGAAATCAGTCCACGCACCTTTGTTCTTTGAATAGATCTCGAAAACCTGGAAAGTGAAACTAGACGTGTCTATCAAGTATAGTTTATTTCTGGTATCTCAAAAGTTGCTTTTCTCGTTTTTTTTTTTGTCCTGAGAAATCGAGTCCATCCACAAACTGAACTAAATCAACTCGAATAACAAAAACTCGCAGTATTGTTGTACTCAAGGTCAAAAGTCAGAGACATGGAATTCAACGAGGAACGCATACAGTTTTGAGTAGGGTTGTTGTGAAACAATCACGAAGGATGTGGCTCAATAGAGGATGGCGCCACTTTTCATAGTGCGTCTCTGGTTCGATCCTGCTGTTGACAAGTGTCCGGTCTCTGATGAACAAAAACACTTAGATTGCCTTTCTGTCATCTTTTTCGCATAGTTGGGAGTTGATTTTACCTGAACTTATATTAATAATTCTGGACTTCTTATAGTTTTTATATGAAACGGCGAGCTTGTGTACCGAGCGTCGCTGGAGGCGCACTGTATTACACATATGCTCCTTGGTTCGTTGCGGCGTCCAAAGCTAACAATACCACCCATTCGTCATGGATTAGAAAATTGATGCCAGATTTCTCCGAAGAGAAAAAAACATTGATTTAACAATCAAAGAATGACTCTCACTAGATCTCGGATGGAAAATGAAAACCGTTTCACTAAATGTCTTTTCTAGAAGCCTAGGCAAGACTGGTTTATCTTCTTCAAAATCGATAGTCTACGTTTTTGCAATTTCGTCTTCCACAGAGCCTCGACTTACAATAGATCTGATACGATATAGTATGGAATGATGTAATTCACTCATCTCGACGACACTACGAACGGATTCAAATGCGTGCAGAATTTCTCCAACAGTTGGTCAGCAGCGTACAATTTTATGTCTCATACTCTTGCATAAAGCACTCACATTACTTCCAATTAGCGTAGAAGCTCTTCGGTACATTTCATTTTCCGTCTTTATGAGCTGCTAAGTGTCGCGTGACGTGACGTCCACTGAGTGTTGACGTCAGCTAAGTGCACTGAGGCTCGATTCGTCGGTCGTTCCATTACTTACCGCCCCATCCGTTGATGTTCATCTCCTCTTTCCCTCAACGTACGTTCATAGTTGGAAAACGACGGCCGCGTTCGGCAACTCGTTCAAGCTGTCCTCACTGAACAAAGCTGGGATCGTCCACAACAATGTGACGGCCCCACGACCAGTCCAGCAATAGCTTTTTTGGCCTAGTCAAATACGGTAATCGTGAACCTGAACTTAATAGTCACGAACTGCTATCGCCATACTCAGATCCAACTCTTTCTTTTTTGCATTTTCCTTACATTATACAGTTTCTTACGATTATTTGAAGTCTTGTATCAACTATAGACATTTTCAGTTACATTCGCATAGCGTCATTGAGACTGTTACGGTTACTGAAAAAGATGAGAATGACAGCTCTGTGTTATTCTATATTTGATCAATAAGTGCTCATCAATTTCAAAACAGTTACTGTGACATGATTTCCAGGTTGTTTAATCGTTGTTAACATACTTCAGTAAGTTTTCTCATGGCCTCTTTTGAATTGGTTGTTTCTATTGCCATCAGATTTTTTTTTGTTGTCGTCAGAGTGTCTGAGGTCGAAGTGATAAGCGTTCACGAAGGAAAAGTAACAGTCATGAAAGTTCGTTACATGTTGTAATATGTGGAAATAAGTTTTCATAGTGGGGATTCGACCAGGAAAGCGTGAAAGGGCGATTCTTGAATGTTTATGAAACTTCATTTAACTTTCGTTCTTTCAGCTAATCTGTTAATAAACTTGACTAGAACATTTCTTTGCAGCTGTTTTGCTGTTATGTTGAGAAGAGTCGGTCTTGACATTTCTTCGTAAATGTTATTTGAAGACGAAATGTTTTTCCAACGCATCATCTCTAGTCCTCGGCCGTACATTCTCATACGCGTTCCATCATTGTGGCTTAAAAGAAAGATAAAACGTAGCTGCGTTGGAACCGCGCTACGTAAGGCTTAGGGGATTTTTCCGGGAGAAATATGTGACATTCTCATCACTTATTCCTCAGTGATTTCAATAAGGGTTACGGTGATAACTCTGGTTATCCTGAAAGCTCAGGCGACAACAAATAGTGATAGCATATGAACGAATGCGTGTATAGCTCAGTTCAGTGTTGCCTCGTTTGCGCCATTTACATTACCCAGTTCACCTTGGCGCTTTCTTTCGTATCTCACATCAAATGGGAATCCTTTTTCAGTTGACTGTCAATCACTATAACTGCGTGACATTCACGCACACTTTGAGAGATGTCATTACCTCTTGAGATTGGGATACAAACGGGACCATTCTTCGAATCAACGACCGTCTTCTTTCCAAAATGTTCGACTTTTATCTGCTAGTTATTCCTTTTCATAGCAGTGTACGATATGAATTATAGACTATAAACATGATGAGATACGAGCAAAACTCAGTACCTCAGTCGAGCTTCGAACTCGGAATTTTCTTTTCTCGTGGATCAAGTGTTATCCACTGCACCGTGTAGGTACTTGTTTTGCCTTTTCAAACATGTTTCTACTCTGTCGTATCGTAGCTCTGTTTAATCTATCAATCTTCTTATCCTGTTACTCAATTTTTTTTTACTTCTCATCGTCTTTACAATGCTTACGATATGTCATTGCTCTCGTTATGAATTTTATTGATGATTGTAATGGATATGAAATGATTTGCCGAAGCACAAGTCTTCATGCAATCTAAGACCAATCGACTGGTTTCAACTGTCATGTTATCGTTTTAGTGCTGACAAATTATTCTACTTTTTTTTTCTTCCCATATGTTTGACCATGATTCATAAGCTTTTTGCTCTATCACTCGTTGTTTACAGTGCTACTGATTGTCAAACATTCGCCGAAGAGCCTCTCAACTTTGTTTCAGACGTTTCCCTCTGCAACAGGACATCTGTTTATCTCTAATGTTACTAAAAAATCTAATTAGACTCGCGTAATACATCCTCCAAAGAATAATGGCTGAATTGGTTCAAAAAAAATTAAGGGAATCATGACATAACACTGTCATTTCTTGCTTATGAAAAATCCACCTCACGGCGAAATAGTTTATTATTGTTCTTGTTTGACGCACGTCTTTTTTCCCAGTTTTGTTGTATTCAGATCAACAATTCAGCGCGACAAATTCTTGAGACATCCTATCATCAACACGTAGTCCTACAATCATTCAAAATGTGTTTGATCGCTAGTAATTCTCCTTTCGCGTCAAAATTCTTATAGAAATAGACGTCCTCTAGCAAAAGCCGCCTTCACTGAGATTGTGTGAGATTGAGACTGACGGAGACCGATTTGTATTATTGCCACGTCCCATTTATAAGCGTTTTTTTTTGTAGCTCTTAATAACTAATGAAATGCTTCGAAGATTCGTGATTGTTTGACTTAAGCATCTTTTTAACGTTTTTCAAGCCTATGGGATTTCGCATTCTTGAGTCGTTGGAACTGCCCGGACGGTTGTTAACATTTCGTTTTTTGACCTCAATCTCAAACGAATCTTTTTTGTTGTTTGATTACTTTTACGACGTCCAGTAGCGACTGGCGACCGCTTTCGTCGTTATCGGCTTTTGCTGCAACTCCGTAAATTATCGTTCCGTGTTTTTATGACCCAATCGCATTTGAAGCTCGCAGAAGTGAGTGTAAAAGAATGTGTTGAAATGTTTAGAAATTCTTGAAATATCATGCTGATATTTGCGTCGCAAGGTGCATTACATTCTTTCTCAACATAACTTCATAAACATTCTGAAATCTTGTCTTGATATAATTATCTACAAAGCGTATCGACTGATGATATGCTGGGGACGGTGTCCGACTGGTTTGTGATACAGGTAGGTTATGAAGCTATCAGAATGCAAGATACTATTTCAACTTCCTCCCACAACTCTCTTTAGCGGTCCACGTGCTAGCGCCTGTTGGATATCCCAACATCACAAGGTGAGGCTACTCGAGCAGCACCTTGCAAAATCATTGGAGAAGACAAAATCTCCAAGCAACAGGCGAAACAACACACGATATGTTCGAAGAACTTTGGAACGATGATGTAAAGAAACGAATCGAATGGAACAATTTTATTGAGAAATAACAGTAGATCTCTTGTGTTTATAGAGAACATAGCAGAATGGAAATGCTCAAAATCTGATTTCCACTCAAACGTCTAAAAATCGAAGGAAGTTCATGTCTGATTCAAATATGAAGACAAGGAGTTACATATGATGCCAGTATTGTCGTCGTGCCGGAAAAAAATGATGTTCCTGTTTATTGCACAGTATGCAGTATATATTATATACATGAATATAAATATATATATACATATATATAAGTACGCATATATATGCACATATACATATATGCATATGAATATATTGTTTGCATTATCTTCAAATCAAAACGAGAGAGAAGACGCTGCACTGACAACGTCACTATAAACTGAAAGCCATAGAAAAATCCGAGACGGCCCAAGTACAGAGCTATGATCTTCACAACGAACGAGTGGATGATTTACTGCTTGACGGGACGCTTACGGACAGGCTTCGTTTGTTTCTTCAAGAGCTTTATCGAGGAACTTGTTCCCTGTTCGCTTTCTTCTATTTTCTTAAACAACTCACCGCTTCTCGTGTTTTGTTTTCCGTTCTTTTCATTTTTTTCCGAAGAAGGAAGTTTTTTTGTGCTGTAATATGACACTTTTCGGTCTTTGAAAAGTTCACATTTCCATTCTCCAAATGTGTCCTATTGCTGTCTTGCTATTTTTCATTTTTCTCTCTCAATATATCCTTTATTCGAGTTATTGAATAGATTTAGCATCTGATCATGGATGACTTTTGCCCAATAAATGGGACTTTTGAGCTTCATATGCTTTTTTGGTTCATTTTATTTGACTTCTCATTAACATTTCATCTTCTCTACTTCCTTACCGCTCTTGCGTAATAGCGATTTCCATTCACTCTTTTGTTTTAGAACATGATATTCACAAAAGAGCATTTTTCCACGTATTCTGAGGTGTTATCAAAGTTCTTTTCCCTAATTTTTCGAACTCGATATTAGAGGCACCAGAAACCTCTAAAATGAGTCAATCGTCGATCTCATTCCTCCTTTTTCCTTCGATATTTTTCTTTTATATCTGATCATTGAACAACGTGTTTTTTCGATTTCTTCTTATATTTTACGAGCTAATCTTAATTCATGACTGCACCCATCACACCATTACAGCAGGACTATCAGCTTCTCATGAGCGATCGGCGAAAGATCGTTTACATGAAAAACGAGCAGAATTGATTATTAGTTGGAAAACTGCTTCGTATGAGTGATTGCAAACAATTTTTACTCCTGTTGTCTTTTTTTGGAGTTTTCTAGTTCCAGAACACTTTGTAAAGTCTGTAATGTAACTCACTCAGTACGCTTGAAAAGCATCTAACCACGCTATATTATCTAACGTTATGTGTAACCGTTAGAAGGGACGTTCTTATGGCTAGTTGAAGATCTTTGTATTTCTTGATACAACCAACGTCTTCTGATTTCTTGTGATGTGAGTATGATCTATACTTACCCATATAGTACGGAAAACGTGAGAGTGTAGCTGCTGTGAAATAATGCAAGCATGGTAATTAGCTCGCTTTTGTACGAAGCTAAATAGATCTTTCATCATTCCCATGTCAGAAAATTGGTACCAGAGTGTCTGCGAAAATTTTTCAAACCACAAAAGGTGCCGACTTTACCTGTTAAGACTTTAGGTAGGTTAAACTCGACCATCATGCAATGGCATCATGAGGAAGGCGGAGGTCTTCAACTGGCTGCTGACTCCACACGTGCCTATTGTCGTGAGTGACGAATGCGCGGTAGTTAAGCAGACGACAGAAGTAGCGGAATCTGTGTAGTGTGTCAGGTGAAATCATATGAAGAACACAGTAGTTCAATACGCTGCGATTTGGTGATAAACGACTACAAATATGTATGTGGAACTTGGGACGGCCAAGGAGTAGTCTTACCTTTCCGAAAGAGTGCGCAGATTTAGGTTGGTGAAGTGTTCCCTTCTACTTTCTCACTGCCGCTTAACGTCGTATAGAGGTCCACTGGTTTCTACTCAAACGAAACACCAAGCATCTAACTTCACTTCATTAGGTCGTAAATTTGCATGCATTTCCATTCTCAAGGCCGACTCACGTCGAGATTTGACGTGGTGCGAATCGCATGCCGACGACTATCCCCTTACGACCTTCAAGTGCTACTGGCGACTGACTGGTGCCTACATCATGGCATTTCTTCTATAAAACCATATCAGGACTCAAGAAAAGTTCAAAAAACTGCTATAACATCTTACGATGAGGACTCTGGGCGACTTCACATTCTTTCTTGCAAGATACCATACTAACAAACAGTGCGACTTTACCATGTATATTATAACCCGTTTATCCACATCATCAAAAATATTGTTTGCGACAAATCTGTTGAAAGATTTTTTTATGAAAATCATTATATGAATAATTGATAGTGTGAGTTTTTGTCCCATATTCTAGGGAGAAAAAACTTTTGTTATATGGAATGAAAAGCCGTTAGAAAAATTTCAGTTTCATTCCAAAGATTTTTAGTTTCGTTATAAAGATCTCCACTCCGTTTTCTACCGTATCCTTCATGCTTCTTTGAAAACTAAAGTTGTAGAAATTTTTCAAACCGCTTTGTTTCTTTCTATAGTTTTGGATACTTTCATGATCCTTTAATGACTTAGTTTTTTCTATTTCTTTACACTAAGGTATTTTTTTGTAACGCTTGTTCCAGTCAATTTGCAGATGAATTCACTCGATCTTCAAGCGATCTAATAATAGTACCGAAAACTTGTGTTTATAACAAATTAATTTTTTTGCAATGTTTTTCTTTTCTGAAATATCCACTGTGAAATGCATCAGAAGTGACTACTGTACCTGTGAAATGGAATAGTGTATTTCTAATTGACTGTTTTTTTTTTTGAGACCTTGCTTGAAACGATATGCTCTAATATAATCGTGCTTAAGCCTTTCATTAGGTCTGACATGACACTTCAAGCGTTAGACGTACGTTTCGGCTTTCTAGAAAGCCTCATCAGTCATGGTGCCTTTCTGCCCAATCGAGCCCTTACATATTAGGGAATCGGCGCCGAACGTCTTAAACTGCTCGCCTGGTGAAAAGAAACGTACGTCTTAAACTCAAAGTGCCACATTAGAGCTCTGAAGGCTCAAAATGTGTTATTAGATTATATTATAGCGAAGTTTGGAAAAAAGACAGTTGAATAGAAAGGTCTCGCTATATTCGTTTTACCAGCTATCGAGAAATCGATTGTCATTGCAATGTCTGGTTATCTTTTCACCGGGCGTGCGTGTAAGCTGTTCGACACCGATCCCCAGATAACCTTTGCTTTTGAACACAAAATCGTAAAAAAAAAAACAGTTTTTAATTCATGTTCACGTCATGACTTAACAGTTAACTGTTAGATGAAAACCTGACCGAATTTCTCGAATCTTTCCGGAGAACTGTAAGGTTAACACCACCAATTTTTTATATATATTAGGTACAAAGATGACTTCACAGTTTTTCTTTCTGCTGTAACAATAGTAATAATGAAGATATGTAAATTTTTTCAATCGTTTAATAGTGCGTCAAAGCGCTATTTATGTTTCTACATGTAAAATATTTATACGACGGTTTTAAGAGGACCTTGAAGATGACGACTTTTGTAGCCAAAAAACGCCTTTTTGACTCCACTTTGTAGATTTATTAACTAAACGTGGTTAAAATTATTTGGTGCAGGTATTGTTCAATTGCGCATTTTCTTGCGAACATTTATGTATACAACTTGTCTATACTTCAAGATGGAGATGTCGTGGGAACAAATTTGCTTGCTACTCATGCGCGAACGGAGATTAGGGGAAAAACTAGTGAAGCGACGCACAATATTAACGCAGCTTTAGAAGAGCTCTATCTTGAAGTAAGTACATCCACGTTTTATGCCAGATTGTTCGGAAATCTGCAACTGAAGGATACCGAGGTCATGCAATTTAACCGCAAAAATCAAATTGGAAAACCAAATCGACATAAACTTTGCAATTTTACTGCGTCATAACGGTCGACTTCATGTTGCAAACGCCGATCCAAAACGTCATAAAAGAGCTGAGGTGGGAACTTATGAGAGTTTTACCTCACCCGCCTTATTCTTCCGCTAGGTTATCACTTAAAATCACGAAATTCGCATTACAAAATTTGCAAATTTCAAAAAATAGCGTTTTGTGGATGCAAAAGTCGTCATCTGCAAAGCTTATGAACCAGTCAAATAATATATTTTGTATGTAAAAGAGATATAAAAAGTAGTGCTTCTACCACTTTAGATTAGAAAAGCAACTTGCAAATCTTTATTCTTTCTATCACTTAATCAAAAAAGAAAGGCGTCGCAGTCATATTTGTACACCTATATTGAGTAATGTTGTTGTTTTGAAAATGTGATGCCAGTTTAGGAATTATTACTCAGTTGACTGTTGTGTTGTTTTTCAGATGATATGTGTTCTAGAATGGTTTTCCGACACAATTGATTTGATATTTGATTTAATGTTTATTTTGTCCAACTGCTGTCTGGAAGTATGTGTGAAATTGTTTTGAAAAAGAGTGCTAGTGTGAGCATGGTAGAGCGAGTGTCCTCAGTTCGTCACCTGAAACATTTGCCTTGTCTTGTTAATTGTCCTTAGGGACTTATTGTCTTGTCATTAGGTTCCCTACCACTACGTTAACCAGTTGCGGCATTGATTTGTACTCATTTGCGCACCCGAATACAAATGTTGAGCTTTAATCTCAACTTAGGTGATTCTTTCTGGTCAATAAACTTTTTGCTTCAAGAATATTCCGTGGAAGACTGTAGATCATCTTAGTGGCTCACTTATTTCACACGTCCATTTTTCTTCAAACTTTACAATTTTTGAGCGCTAAACTGTGACCAAATTGTGTTAGTTTTCAAATTCTGTAGCTTTTTTCTATTACTATTATATCAGAATTATCTCATCAAATGTAAAGCTGAAAAAGATTAGACTCTCGGTATCTATCAAACCCTTAGGGATGCATTATCCTTACGACTTCGTTAAGCATCGTTAGCGGGCTTGAATGCATATCTGGCTTTTACAATGACTCATGATGGCCTACCAGTATATAAAATTAGTTCCGCTGTCCTTCAATACGATCGTGGTCTCATTTTTATAACTAAAGAATAGGGGGACTTCGTAAGACTGAGAGGCGAGATCGAGCCAACAACCACATGTGTGTTGTGTTGCTTCTCTAACCACCGCACTGCACAATCCCCAATTCAAGTGTGTTTTTCAATTCCGATCTGCCATTCCATTGACATTTGAGACAGCTTATTGGACGTAGAATATTTGTGAGCAGGGGCGATAAGGTACGCCGCTGTTGTTCAATTTATATGAGAGATCAGCTGGTTTGTTTTATAGTTTTTTGCTTGTCATTTTGAAAATGTTTCAATTTTCAACAGATATCACTGGGTGTTTTTCTAATTTTTCCGTAAAAGTTTGCTGTCACTAAACGTTGTAAAGATATTATAACGACGAATTTCGGAACGATATCTGTGGTTGTATTAAATAGAATTATACAATTACTTATTCGATATCAAAGTGGTTGAGCGTTTTCAATATATCCTATTTTTCCAGAAAAAAAAATATTTTGAATACTTCGCAGTTAACGCCTCTGACCGACTTAACTCCTAAAACTCATCTCAACGTTGTTCAATATCTCAATTTTCCTTCCTGAGCTACATCATGAGTTGTTATAATTATATTTATTCTGAGAGGTGACGTTTCGGTGGTTCTTCTTCCTTTGAAGTCTGGAAAGATCAAGTAGTCCACAACCTATTCAGCCAATCAACTACAATAGTCTAACTGAAAAAAATCACCGATCTAGATTAAAATCTCATCAAGAGCAATAACAACTTTCCCATATACTGACCGCTTTTATGAGTCTTCCATAGAGTTGTCGAGGTGTAGACTAACGGTGCAACTTTCATATGGATTGCCATGCACCTTTCATTTTTATACTAAGTCACGTGTGGTAACGAGGTATTCCTTCCTGCGATTCAAATTCGGATTCATGGCATTCATCTGTATTATTGAAGAATATTATGTGCTGAAGTTTTATATTCTTGTTCGAAGATGGTGAATTTTGATTTAAGATTCTCTCCGTTATGTCTTCTTCCTATGTGGACCCAGAGGATATTTGGATTAGCCTTAAGCTTACTGAACAGGTATTTTTCTACACGGACACGGAATGCCCCATTCGCTTTGCCGACTTATTTTGCTTTACAAGAAATATAGTGCATACTCATGAAATCACCATCTATATCTTTGAGGCATACTAACAGGATTTTGTGCTTTCTTCACTTCGTTTGAAAAGAAGAGCAATATAAAGGATACCTTGCTTTGCGAGAACTATCGTTTAAGGCCGCGTTATCTTTTCTAAACCTATCGTGGAAAGCTACAATATCATAGTCATAGAAATGGTTATTCATCGGGCTGACAGAATGGCCACTGCTTACTTTGAAATACCACCGAATTAGCAACTGCTGAAATGACCGTCTATGTGGAGCACAATAGTGAATAATATGCTCTATTGGTAAAGACTTATTGCATGAGCTCGGGCACAGATTACCTTATCTCTTGTAAAATTTGCAGCGGTAAATGCATCTTCAAAACTAGGACACTTTGTGCCTGTATAACAGAACTCCTGCTTGGCATAAAGGTAGTCCGAATACCCAATAAGCTTACATAGGACACAGGCACATAGGGGAGATTATTTATAAGTAGAAATCAAGATATCACAAATCTTGCATAAAGATATAAAACTCAGCACGTGCAATCTTCAAATTATTCTGGACGAATGCTATGAATGATAACATGAATCGTTTGAAGAAATGCCTTATTATCACGCGTGATCTCGCTCACTTTGCGAGACATATCTCGATATAAGAAGTGTGTTGGAAATACATGTGAACTCTGCACGGTTGTTCTCCACCTAAATAATCAAATGCCTCGTTTGGATGAAGAATTGTTAGATCGCACTACAGAATTCACTTCACTAGTAATTTCATCTTTAGGCAAGATTGTCTCTCTCTGAAGTCTCGGAGTTGTCCTGTTAGAGGTTTGCCAACTGTCATTGTAGGTAAAATCTGGTCCATTTAGATTATATGAAGATTTGCCAGCTTATACGACCAGATTATTAGCAGCAAAGAAAGAAATTCCAAGTACTATCTTTTTTTGGATGGACTTTTGGCTGGAAATTTTGTTCTGTCTAATAAGATCCTGCTCCTTGATGCAATCTTGTTGTCTTATAGTGGTGTTGAGTACCATAAAGAGACGCAACTATAATGATACGATAAGTTATTGAGTGCTACTGCAAACAATGAGACATTTCGGATGTTTTCGACTACAAACTTTGCTATCCACTTATTACTCAATTTCTTTTGCTTCTCAGTTTTGATCCTCCGGTTTTGACGGAAGACGCACAGCGTTAACAAAACTGATCTGACTGCGGATGAGCGTCGAACATGAAAAGCACCGGTGTTCTTTTTTAGAAAATTCTTCAACATATTTGAGTTCACTCGTTTCGAGTCCCTTACTAAACTGCTTTTATGAGCAAGAAAAATGCGGATCTTGCAAACATGGACAATGGCGTTTTGTAGGCAAAATTGGCCCAAGGTGGGCTAAATCTCCATTTTTCAATCACATGTCATGGATTTCCAGGAGTTTATAGGAAGCCAATATTATCAGAAAAATTTGCATTCTGGTTATCAAATGCCGTGGATTCAAATGTATCCCTACAGAGACCTTGAGAAACACCGTTATGGGCCGATGAGTTAGCTGTTTTGTTGATATTATGTCATTTATGTTGCATGGCAGAAGTGGTATTCTATCTTCTGGTCTTTCAACTTTGATCTTCGTATACCTGAAGCATGAAGTGGTTAGATGTAACTACCTCCTATTTTAATAATTTTAAGGAATCGTCTATCATATTCGGAGTGACGAGACTATTCATACTTGTTATTGCCGTTTTTAGATTTGCGCTCCTCTGACACCTCACGTTTCCTTTTTTCTTCCTTCCATTATGTTCACTACATGGGTCCTGCCAGCTGTTCATTGTGATAATCCTTGTCACTAGGGTAATAATCACCAAATGCACTAACCAGGAGTAATTTAAATTATTTCTTTTCTTTCTAATTATTTTGAATAAATTCCTAAAATAAAGTTGAAACTAAAAGTTCTCAACAGCACTATTTACAGTATGCGCCATTATACCCAATGATAAAGAGTGATGAACAAAAACATTTGCATCAGCTGGGATTCGAACCCAGATCTTACCCTATCCGGGCGCATGCTGAACCGTTGCACTACCGGCGCCTGTTTTCTCACCACTCTTTCTACGCTGCAATAAGGTGAAGTCTGAGTTCAAATCTCAGCTGACGCAAGTGTTTTTGCACATCACCCTTTATCATTAGGTATGTTATAACATCTTACCACCGCTGAAGACGGTCAAAATGAATTCTGATTGATCATGCAGCAATAGTCTGAACACATTTTTGCCATCTCTCAGGTAACAAGTGAATGCCGCGATCCTAGAACACGTCTTCCGTGGACTCAAAAAAGTTCTCAATCTCCTACGCAAATAATTGTCTTGGAATTTCTTCTTGCTCAGTCCCCAGCCACTTGTAGATCTGATAGTCAGCCGGTGACATGTCAAGACTGTACGGCTGATGATCCAGCAGCTCGTAGCTCAGTTCGGTCAACTTCCTCTTTGTCAGTTTGGCGGCATTCAGCTTCGCATTGTCTTGATAGAATGAGATAGCGGCGACATCGACGTGACAGGGCCTGAGTGCAGCGGTACAGATTTCGCTTGAACACCGTTCGCCTTGAGTCTAAACACAGTTGATGTTCTCGAAGGCGGTCTCTGCATCACGTCTCATTTCGTACTCGTAAAGCGCCAAAATGCGATAAAGGTTTCGTTGAGCGGCCATGATGCAACAAGTACGGGCAGATTTTACACCAAAAGCAGATAATTCTGCTCAAAGTGGTATCGACTTGTTACCTGAGAGATGGCAAAAATCTGTGTAGGCTGATGGCGCATACTTTGAATAGTGTTGTTAAGCAATTTTGATTACCGCTGGTTGACAGATTTGGTGCTTATTGTTCTAGTGCCAAACCTTATGAGAAGCTGTGAAATAAAGTGTAATGTAACACCTCGTGTTTTGCTTGAAGAAGAAAATCATGATTTATGAGAAGACTTAATAATTTTGGTTATCACCAGTTTGCATATACATTTATTAGAACTATCATGACATTTCATTGTACGGAATAAGCCTATGGACACAACCGGTTTCTTATTAATTATCATCATTTTTTATTTTACACGATTCATTAACCGTTTTACTGTACCAATTCCAGTACTTCTGTTCTATTCGTTTCCTCGCAATCATCGGCTCTGAATTTTTCCAGCATCTCGCGTTATTTTGACTGCTGCTCAAGAAATTTTTCTTCATGAATATCATGGATTTCTGGTCAGTTCGTCTGCTTGTAATCTTGAAGGTAAGCGAACGAAAGCGTTCCCGATTGACTACAAAGGAGTGTCGTAACAGAAGGTCGAACCACTATTATGCCTTCTGATAGCATGCATCACTACACACTCTGTCACGGTCCTTTCCGAACTGTACCAGCTGTTAATCTTTTGAAGTTGACTAAAGTTCCATAACAGCAAAGAATGCGTTTTATGGTCTAGCCATATCGAGGAAATGGGATAGCGACCGCCTCGGTGATAGCCTTGCGTGTCATTGAGCTGTTTTTTGAGAACTCTCATGTTATTACCGCAATGTTAAACTCCTTGTCATCTCTTTCTCAAGCCTTGTATATGAATATTTTCCTACTTTTTTATTGAAGTCTTGATATTTCGCCCCCATTTTAGCGAAGTTCTGACTTAGTCGTTCAACATTTTCTCGTCTGCGCTTTTTTCTTTTTTGAAGAAACTTTCTCAGATCTTACAAAACACTCTATCATTCTGCAGTGTGTTTAGCGTGCAACCATTGATGGATGTGAATTATCACGTGAAGCAGATTGCTGTTCTTCTTTCAGTGCATTGGTGAAGAACGTTACCGTTCGTGCTGCACTGAAAATGACCTTCACGAAGAGTTCTTGCCGTCACCGCCGCTGACATCAGTTGAGTTTTTCTCCGAGCCAAAGCCTCGTCCACTGGCGTCATCTGTTGTGGTAGTCTTTCCCGCAGCCCATTGTGGGTAACTTTGATTACTGAGCTTTCTGGTGTTTTCTTTTGCTCTGTTTTAGTTCTCTAAAGCAGTATTATGATTTTAAATTAGCAGAAAAAGATGTATTTCATTGCCAAAAATTTTCAAGTGAATCAATAGTTGTGAACCGTGGAACAATCAAGGCTAAATTCAGGAATCTTCAGTGCAATTCTTATCTGATGTTGTATCCCTTAACGGTCCATCTTGAAAGGAAATCTCAGTGAATTCCTTTTTGACTCAAGCATTACATTGCTTGTTCGAGAGGTTCTTTTTTGGCCTAAGCTCCTGGGAATCCTATGTCAGGCGTTTATAGGACTAAGGTAGGCGGTCTCCCGCTGTGGTGGATCATCTGGAGCTTTTTTGTAAAAATGTTGAAATACTCAACTTAAACGGATTTTTGAAGATGGCTGCAGAAGCATGTGTGGCGTTTTCCCTCTTTAGTTCTTTTTTTATGATACAGTTAAGTGAGTTCATCTATGAGAATCTCAGCCATAATCTAGATATCATTTCACTGACAGTGGAATGAAAGCAGTAGTTTTCATTGCTTCCCAGTTTATTGCATAGAAATCTGCAAAAAATGGTGCTGCAAAAAAAAAAAAGAAGCCGGGTAGAGAAACTCCTAAGCAGAAGGAGCAATGCGTTTCCAAGAAAGCATTCCTTGTGATCTTTGCTAGCATCCTAAAAGTTGTACACAGCAGCTAATTTTCTCAACTATATCGACAACTGTTCATAGTTTTATGGAATTTCTTTACGTTTCTAAGTGCTCAAGTCGAAAGTGTACTATATCTTCAAGTTTCATTATCTTTTTCAATAAAAAATGCTTTCGTCGTAAAGTCTGTTTCCAGATGGATAGCTTCACTGTTCGACGCATGCGGACCTCGCAAAGTGACCATTCGCTGATAGAGGTTTGTCCCAACGCGATTACTTTGGTTTCTTTGAAAAAGCTCTTATTTCCACTTGTAATATCTATAATGTCTTATACTCCTTCCTGATACAGTGAAATTTCATTTATTTGTTTGGTGAAAAGTAGTTGCGGTTTGAGACTGTGCTGAAAGCGCACTTGTTTCTGTAATCTGCTTTGAATGTGGAAAATGACAGAATGGTTGGCGTTGAGTTCTTCTGTTCTTCTGCAAAGCTTCATGTAGTTCTAAGAGGACTAGTTTGGCGATTGTTTTCCCATGATCTTGATGAGGGTGGCACAGAACTATTTGCGATTTATGCATTCTCAAAATGTGTCTCATCACAAAACCTTTTGAACCTTTATTGCACTCTATGTTCGTTAGCAATAAGGGCCAAATGCGTTAATGATGCTGCAAGTTCCTCTGCTGCCTTACAACCCATTTTTATTTCACGATCTCTAACCGCAACTACTTTTTCACTAACCAACATCTTCGGCTTTTTTTTTCAAGAATGCGAGGATCGACGCCTTACTTAGAGAGATGCGACCCGGACGCCACAATCGGACGCTACGAACCTCGAACAAGAACGACTTCCAGCCAGCCCCGCCTAACTATGACGTTATTTTTCCACCAAAACACGCCCCACCTCCTTACAGGTACCATGTCACCAAATTTAAATCCGGATTACTTGTGAATGTTTACTGCATACATTCTTTATCTAGCTTATGGTAAAGGAGATTAGAAGTATAGTGACTAGGACTGTCGTTCAATTTTAAGTGCAAAGTCGATATTTCGATCACGCTTCGGATCACCCAAGCCTTTAACCCTCCGGTGCTGAGAATTGGATACGAACCAGCTGGGAAAAGTTTCTTCGTATCTGCAAGAGTTGGAGTTATTCTGCGGTGAAAACCTATGAATACCCAACCATATCAGGATTCCAGAGAAAATCTTCATTCTTCCACTCATGAATAAATTTGTGAATAAGAAAATTATCGGGAAGCTGCCAATCCACACGCATATCCGAAAGCCTTCATCGATGACGGGGATGTGGGAAAACGGAAATGAAACAGTCCAAATCAAAAAAGTGTTGCATTCGTCCTGATTTATGTGTCGGCTCACGTCAATACAGATTGAATGGAAATTATTGGGTTAACCTTTAATCTCTCTCGCATTTCAACACCTTTGCTAGTCCAGTATATACAAACAAATGAATTAATCTAACGATATAATCACCTTCATGATGAGTAATATGCAACCATATGCTGGACAAAGTCTGGATGCCTTCCTCTCAGAAGGAATGAAACTGGCTACGAAAGAAGTTGGTGCGGTCACGGTCACTTTTGAGTTGGTTACAGGTTATGAATTTTTATCCCGAGATGCTACTTCAGGATGCGGAAGAGGTGATAATCCGATGCAGAAATATCGAAATATACAGTAAATGTGGATAATGGTCCAGCCCAGTTTCTCTAAAAAGTGGCGAATTGACCTTGCAATGTGAGGTCGAGCGTTATCTTGGAGAAGGACGACACTGAGTCGCTTTGGACGTTTCTTGCGCGTCGATGCGGCCAGCTTCCGCATTCGTTCCTCATTGACGCCAACATTGATTGCCTGCCTTGTCAAGCAGTTCCAAAATAGCATGTCCAGTCAATCTCACAAAACATAGAGTATAATTTTCTAAGTAGAATCTTGGGCTTTGGATGAGCTGGTGAGTCTTTGCCACGAGGCAGCCAGTAGGCGTGGGTCGTGTTGTTCTCTTAGGGGATCCGCGAAAAGAAATTATAGGTTAACCCAATATTTGGTATAATAGTACACGCTCTAGTGCCTATCGAATAAGTGTAATCAGTCTTGACTTTTGAGGGAGAAAAATAATCAGTTAGGTACAAGCAGGTTGGTAAAAATTAGAATTTGAGTTATTAAGGCAGTTTTTTTATCAAATCCCTGGTTGAGATAGATGTTATATTAAAAAAAAAAACAGGCAAACTGTTAGGTTAAAACATAGGCAGACTGTTGTCCTAGAGATAAACTTTGTGACAACTTTGTTTGCCATAAACGAAATCTGATAAGTGCAGTCAATTTTTTCAACGTATGTTATGCCTAGAATTTACAATAAGTTAATTCTTTGAAAATACTCAACAAATCTCTAGAGTCCCCGCTGTTCGTTGCCCAACGCTAGTTATGCTTATGCTTATCAGTCGTTTACGCTGCTTAAAATCACTTTTAATTACTCATTACAGAGCATAAGTTGCATTGTAGAGCCACCTGATGTCTATTCGAAATTATGAAGGACGTTAAACTCGTTCATATGGCAGCTGATACCATTATTTTCTGAAGACAATGTGCTACCAAGGCATCCTATTTGGACTGTTAGAAGCTAAACCTGAAGCTTACTTGTTAAAGACAACTCTGAACCATTTCTTTTGTGCTTGCTAGTCTCCTTCAATTGTTTTCTATTCAAGCATACGTTCACGCATTTGTGTCGGCTACTTTTCGCTTATAAGGTAAAAAATGAATATTCGATCTCATTTGCTGTACAAGAATTTTTTATAGGAGTCTTAGCAATCTCAAAAACTTAGATCTCTCCCTAGAGCCTTACGTGGCCGCTTTTTCAAAAACTCTTTTATAACGCTGCAAAAGTCAAAATAAAATTATGTTTCACACGACCACGCGTTTTCTTTTCTTATCTTGCTTATATATCATTGGACAAAACTCATTTCTTAGGGTGCTAGTACTCTTTCGATAGCGCAAGTGTCGAAGAATTCAAAAATGCATTTGCTTTTTTGAAAAGATATTTTGATAGCAGTGTAGGAGAAGGAAAACATTTGTGGTTTACACCTTTGCGGATAGAGCTCTATCGTCAGACTATTAGTAATCAAAATTGATCCATGGCATAAACTGCTCTTGAAACCTCGCAATAAGCATTGAACATAAATTTTTACGAATGTTTCAAGCCTTACCAGAGGTTGGTAAAAGAGCTATACACGAGTGTTTCTGAGGTCTCGCCCCTCTCGGCAGTAGCCCACGCCCCACATTGAACCCTGCATTGTAGCAAGGAGGGAGGCGGATGTGCTGATAAAAATTTATATTGAATGTTTATTGCGAGGTTTTAAACACAGTCGATGCCATGGATCGATTCTGTTCTACCACCCGAAGTGTTATTGTACACTGTGCAGTCATCACATGCACGTCCCTCCTTGCTACAATGCAGAGCTTAATGTGGAGGCGTCGGCTGCTGACGAGGATGGCGAGACCTCCGAAACACGCGTATGTAGCCCTGGCGTACCAACCTCTGTTAAGGCTTTGAACATTCTTAAAAATTTCTATTACATGTTTATTGCGATATTTCAAAAACAGTCGATGCCATGGATCAATTTTGTTCTACCAGCCGAGATCCATCGACTGAGAAGTGGTGATGGCACAGTGTTACTGTACACTGTGCCGTCACTACATACGCCTCCTCGAGGATTTCACAAATTACTTATAAAGGATTTGATTGATGTTCTCTAGAAAGTAATCGGCACACAAAATAACAAACCGTGCAGTTCAAATCTTTTGGCAGATGTCGCGGTTTTTTACTCAACCGATTTTACTGAAGTGAAGTATGGATTAATTTGTCATGTGGTAAGAGAATTCAGCAACAAATGAGAGGAAAAGCAAGGATATATTTCAAGAGGATGCAGGCGTTCTCTAGAGGACATCTAAGAAACGAGGGCATATTGACTACAATTAAACAAGAATGTTCAAACTTGAGTTGAGTCTTAAAGTTCATTGAAATATACCTTCCAGCAAGTGAGCCAAATAGAAATCAAGAAGATGATCAATCTTGTTTTATTTAGAAATGAAGGCAGGTCGTAAGATATTCTCATATTTTTGCCGAGGTCCAGTGAGAATTGGACTATTGATTTGTTACTAGAAAAAATTATCAAAAATTCCTTAGATTTCCTAGGGACAGGCCTCTAAAAGGTTTGAGCAATTTTTACCAACAAACCCTACCAGAATACTTAGCTTACCACCCTGAGAGGTTTTCAAAATACATCTTAATGAAACAACTGTTGAATTGTATTGTTCTAAAAATTCATCTCTGGGGAATGTCAATATCAAAGATCTTGGAAGCTCTCAGTTCTGTCTAAGAGAATTTCCACTCATGAAGGTGTTGTTTACCTCATAGAGGCACACGTTTTGCATTTCAAACCTTTTTTATATCTTTCCTTCTATGGTCTATTCAACTGAAATAGATTTACCAACCACCTAAAAATCTGAATAATGTTTGTTTGAGGTCAACGTAAATTTTGGTATATCTGGGCGAAAGTGTGGGAAATGTTTCCCAAAATAATTATTTTTCAGTAAACTGGTTCGGCAAACGGTACATTCTGCATGCAAAGTTGATTTCGAATCGGAGCTAGACAAATTGCCCACATGGACCACGAAATCTAGACCGTTGGCAGTGAGTATCTCTTTTTCTTTTATTTTTGAATGTTCTTTTGCTTCAATTATCAGGGGCCTTACCTTTGATTACATTATCACTCATATGCACAGAATTTTCCCATAGTGGTCATTTTCCATGGGAGGAAGAGCCGGAAACATCGTTTTATTTCTTGCTTCTCCTGCTATTCATCCATAGAATTTGTTAACTTGATAGAATGATATTAGTAATTCTGTGCTTCTCCAAAATGCTTGATCCAATGGACATCGTCAAGGTACTGCTTCTAGACAATGCAGCAGGTCACCATACACAATTCGCTGACTCCGTCAATTTCACTTCCGAACGGAGTGATTCACAACTCTGCGCTCCCGTCGAGGAATTCGCCTCGTCAAGCCAGTTTCATAGCAGCAATGTCCCGTCACGATCAGTATGGTGCGTGAAATTCCAAATTTTTATTGGTAAGAACGTAGTGCTGGATGCTTTGTTCAGCTATTACTTACATACTTCAATTACATAGAACTCATGTGGAGCAGTGGGTAGAGGTGCTCCGCGACACACATGATCGATCGGACGATAGTTCGATTCCGCGCTCGAGACTCACGAAGCCTTACATCCATTCGTGATCGATGAATTGGTACCAGACTTGTCTAGTAAGATGGCAGCACTGACTTGGTACATCAATAGTCCACCGCCAGTCATTTGTAAAAACAGATATGCATCCAATCACCTTGAACGAAGCTAAAGATTGAAGACGATTGCATGGCGCATTCCCCAGAGATTGATCAACGCCGAGAGTTTTATTCTTTATCTTTATCACTCACATCACTTGGTATCTGTTATATTGTATAACTCGTCATATTTTGTGCAAAAATCATCACTTTCACTTAGTTCGTTCTCAAATATGTCATCTAAGGACCTTTTTGCAGTTACTCATGAGTTCGACTTCTTATTAATGACCGTGTCTTCTTTGTGAGTGTTATTGGTTTTGAGTCGTGTCGACTATTTATGTGTGAATAATTCCCGAGAGCACTTTGAGGTTCCTTGTCATGTGAGTTGCCTACTTTTTTGATGGTAGGAAGACTTTTCCCATAGAGTCTAGTATCAATTTAGCGCCTCCTCAGTAATGAAAGGCTCATTTGATTTGGAATGGAGTCTAACTAGGTGCAATGCGTTTGTCACTTGACATCTAAAGCGTTTGCTTTTTTTTTTTTCTGTGTTACCTCAAAAAAAAGGGAATAGAAAAGATAGAGCAATTGTAATTTTAGCATTCATCACGAGCACGGTGATTTTGCTACCATATTTCGATCTGACCAAGCTTCTTATCGTTCTAGGATCAGAAACTATGTAGCAACTGTCTGAGCAACCCACTCTCTGTAATCCATGTGAGAACACTGTGGATCGGCCATTCCAGGACTCATAAGAGTCAACTCAACGGTCATTCAGCGGCATATTCACACATTCAGCCGTGTGACCAACTTTCATGAAACCTCGGCATGGACGACGAAAACTATCTTACGATTGTTGTTTTCTCAAAAATATCTTGGTTGATACATCTTCTTTACAATCGGTGGCTGACGTTTCGGCAACTTCGCCTTCGCGAGAGCCGTTCAACTACTTATATGGAAAAAGTCACCGCTGTCACACTTCCACTTCACCTGGATTCTTGGACGGTCTGTTTTTACGAATTGTGCGGACCTGAACACATTATCCATTCGTCTCTTTCTCGTAATAGTCGTCCATGGTGGTGATTTGATTTGGACATGGCGGCTGGCGCAAATTTCATACCGTGATCTATTGAACATCGGCAGCTGCGAGTACAGCTTCTGACGAACGCGTCCGCCCAACGTGTTGGTGGTCGTGTACGTGGCGAGTATATTCACGTTGAGTACACTCTGCAATTCGTTTCGTCCGTTGTCTGCTCTTCTTACTATTTGACCGGCCCATCTGCGTTTTCCTATCTATGTATAATCTTCTGGATCGCGAAGATGAGATATATTTCGGATTTGAGCTGCGCAAGGCGACTAGACATTGTGAATGTTAACTGATTTCCAGTAGACATCGTTTTGGCGCTCTGTAAGTCGTTCTCAGTAGTTGTAACGTGGTCAAAGGATCAGTCCATGTCTCTGCTGCATAGCAGAGCGCTGGAAAGGCTGTTGAATCAAAAAGGTTAGCGCATAGTTTAGGGTCCGTTAATTGGTTGGTGAATTATTTGAGAGACCCACGCTGCTCTTCCTCTTCTGTCAAGTTCCTCCTTCATGTTTTCCGATATTCAGTCAATGTTCTGAGAGCAGTTTAACAACTATTATGAAAAAGGTCACCGTTGTCGCACACTATGAGTAAAATATACCATAGATCATTACTGCGATACCATAGGTTAACAAATTCACTGCCCCATGAATTATATGGTTTTCTATAGTATGTGACAACACACCGGTGACCCTTCCCATACAAGACAATTAGAGGCTCTGAGGAAGACGAAATCGCCGAAATGTCAGCTGTCGTTCAGAGGGAACTCTACAACTCGCACAAGTTTTTGAGATAAGCACACCTCATGAGGTTTCCAGAAAGAAATCGAATCTTCTCAAGCAATTGACTTCCCGCGAGAATAAGTAAGAATAGCCTTCGTAGATAACGGATGCTTGGAATCGAATCGTATCTAAGATGTCCTGAGATTCGTAAAGACAAAAGTTATGGAAAAATCTAACACCGTTGAAAATCAGGCGATTTTGGTGGTTTATATGCGTACAGATTTGCAGTGTCTCCCATCAGAGCTGTCCTGTGAACTCCATTTGATCGAGAGAAATTATGAGTATTGCAGTTTTTTTTCTTCGAATTCAGTTTTTTATGTTGTTTCTGAGCAAGAGACTTCCCAAGAGTGATAGTTCGCTGGATTCCGTCTGCCGATTCTCATCGTTAGCTTGTCATGCAGTTCACGTCGCATAGCTTATTTATTATGAACATCCCCGGATCTCCCGCCGTTTTGTTCACAGTCATTGGCGCATAAGCTTTCAGCTAATTCGACATTTGCAGAACAGAATTTACCCACACAATTACACACATCAGTGTGTCCATGAATGTTGGCTATGTGTAGGTGGAAACATAATCATTTTGATATGGCGGATGCCAACAATTCCTGGTCACATTCACGTATTAGTGCAAATATATGAGCTATTTTGGACAGGATTTGAAGCCTCGATTCATTTATTCGTCCTGTCACTCACCACGTGTATTGCGTCTGGCTAACTCGAAATCTTTTCACTCCTGCGGTTCTTCAGTTTCTGAATACTTCTTGATAAAAGATAAGGGATAAAGCTCTCGAAATTAATCATTGCCTCAGGGATGCGCCATGTATTAGTCTTCAATTTTTCTAAATATCGTTTGAGGTGATTGAACGCATATCTGACCTTAACAATCACTCGCGGTGGCCTTCCGCTCTATCACTCAGTGCTATTTATCCTCCCAGATAGTCTAAGACCAGTCTGTTACTGTTTCGCCGACTCCGGAGATATGGATGATTTGGTCAGCTATGAGCGCGAGATCGAACCATCGACGTTGTGCTGCGACGCAGGACACCTCTAACCACTACGCCGCTTCTTAGTAGTGAAAACAGTGTCATTTGTCTCATCAGGCTATTCACGAATCTGCCTATTAATACTTCGTGAGTTATGATATAGATTTATACGACCCGAAAATAGTGATTGTTCCAAGATTTCTAGTAGCATTGCTTAATACTTAACGAATTTATTAGTGGGAATGAATTTAGTATAATTTAAGGTTAATTTATTACTGAAATGAGAATCTGATCTAATAGAACTTTGAACCATGTTTTTGTCACTGTTTTGTCGGTACTTATGTTTTAAACACGAAAGAAATTCCAGATAACTGTAATAATGATGTTATAAATAGCAAGGTCTCTCCACTGTGCATATGAAGTCTTGAACTCCTCCATTTTAGTCATAAAAAAATTATCAAAAATTGTTAAGAAATCAGTTTCGCATATAGATCTTCAACCTGGCATCAAGAAAGGCGTATAAAAGTGAGTTTTGAGAGAACACACCCTTTTGCATCGAAGACATTATGCGGCAGAAATCTTATCGTCCTAAATCGCTCCTCGAGTTTGATTCGTTTCTGACAGGCCGTCTTTCATTGTTTCTGGCCAAGCTAATCATTAGGAAGACTGATCATGGCCCCGACAAATGCCATGAATTTCGCCTTAGTCAAACTGTGAAACGAAAAAGTTAACTGTGGAGTTTTTTCCATCTTATTGCCTTGAATAAAACTCACTCTGATATAGTAATATGTAAGCATTGACGTACCAAATTTCGAAAAGGCTTGAAACAATTTGAAATGATATGAAGACTCATATGATGACAAGCAAACTTTCATACACTAGAAACTTATGCCGAAACGTTGTCATTATTTTATGTGTGGATCAGAGCAATTAAGTAACAACACATTGAATAGTGAACTGTTTTGAGGTGATATCAACAAAATATCTGAGGAATATAATAACTCCTGGTCCACTTCCAGGTTAGATCAAATTAATTTGTATCTTTATGGTGTGCGGCTTCCTCGCTACGTTTGCGTGCCTCACTATCTTGACTCATCGCATTCTAATACGATCGTCGTCTAATCTGTTAAGACTCATTAGGTTTGTATACGGGAAAATATAGTTTCAAGTGAACATCGAACACTCCAGATATCCTCATGGTCATAGAGGATTTTTGAATCAGTTGTGCGCCAAGTCATCACTCAAACTTATGAGGTCATGATGAAGCACGCGACTTTAGTGGTTGATTGATAGCGTATAGAAAATACATGGTGATCTGGTTCTCCTTATTTGTTTTGGTCGAATAAAAGGTTACAGAGAAATGGTAGTAGTATAAGAATGCCCAAAGAACTGTACTTTATCCTTTGACCCTGCCAGAAAATCGTGATAAACAGCATCAGTGTGATAACATCTTTTTAGCTGCATTATGATTAACATCAACAATGATTAATAGGGATTTGCTCGGTAAAGCTGGACTATTGTGATGCATTAGTTGCTGTTGTCGGTTGAAGATCCAAAATGAACTGAGCCGTGATACCTCTTTAGAGCAGAAGACTTGGTGGTAAGAAACCGCTTGAGTGACGCTACTGAGCTTGCTCCACCAATCAAGATAATAGTGTCACATGCTGCTGTTGTATTAGGCAAGTGAAGATGATCAATTGGTTGTCGACATCCTACTCACAAATGCGAGGATATCTTTTGTTTTTAGAGCGCGGTGAAAGAAATCAAAGGTGCTTTAGTGGCAATTTGTAATTGCTTCCGTCTGTTTGTGGAATTGTAATGAATTTATTTTTTATCGGCAACTGTGAGTTCGGTATGCGCCTTGGATCTACATTTCTAAGCTGATTTATGCTCCCGTTGATATCTCTTGCTTTCTGTATGCTTTCTCTATCTGCATGTGTTCTTCTGTTGTTTTAGTCAAATATGACTCCGGCTCACAGCTGTTCAGTAAATTGAATTCAATCCATGTATCATAACAAATACCGTGAAGTCACGTTTCTAAGAACCAAAACTGTCCTTTTCTTTAGCTAAAAACTTACACAGTTTGCTACGTCTTCTTTCTCAAAAATTGATAGGTAGCTTTTTATTTCTTGCTGAATTTTTCTTCGTTCTGTTATGATACAAATTTTCGTGCAAAATGGTGCTTTTGTGGAATTTTTGTGACCATGCGCATCGATTTCGATGTGTACACTGGCGCACCCTACAGAACGTATGCATAAGTTTCAATGCGGACGTCTTTGATGGCTCATTTAGCCGCCCGAAGCGTTTCGCGAGGCTTCTTGTAGTCGGTCATTTCTCGTCGAATTAAGGTAGTGGCCTGGGCGTTCATCTGGGAGAGTCCTATTGTCCGCTTAAAAGTATACAAAGAACTGTTTTTCGATCCATCTCGTCTGAAATTCAAGTGGTAATCGACTGTTATTTCTTGCTGTAGTGAAGAATGCTTATCGTGCAGAGTGTGCGGACACGAAATACTGAAACATACTGCACAAGGTGCAAGACCATTTCCTAAAAGTATTCGTATGTTAGACCAAAGTAAATATCATCATACCCATTTATACCCAGAGATCAATAAGGCAAAGTTTTTTCTACAATCCAGTCATTTTTACAGCACCTCATTCTTTTAGTTATCGAAAAATCCTCGTTCATTTCCAAGAGACCGCAAAATTGGTAATAGCTAAAGCGTGGACGCAAAAGGACCCGAAGATGCTAACTTCGCGAACTGATCTATCATACTCTGAACATTCCAGTTTGACATCCCCTTCCACGATTGGTGGGAAAACTATGTCGCTCTGTAAAAGGAGCTCCAAATGTTTGTAAAGCGCATCTGACTCTGTTTGATCAGCTGTAGATATTGTAGAGTGAAAATGACGACAATGAGTATATGCTTACGTAAGCTTTTATGCTAATCAAAGAACACGCAACCGAAAATCACGGATTTTGCGTGGGCTGGTACAACTACAGATGGAACAAGCAACAACCAAAACCTTCGTCCACTAATGGGGATATTCACTCCAGTAACATGACTTTAACTATTGCGTGGCTCCTAACACGTTTTCAATCCGGTTTATACTGAATTTGTTATCTAAGAAGGTTCTCGACGAAAGGCATTGTGGGTATTTTAGCTCAGAGTTACAGGTTGTTTATTTGACCTTGGTCGTCGTCGGATCTAAGACTATGTCTATATTGCCCATGTCTCTTACCACTATGCTTTTCACGCCGTATAACAATTAGTCGTTCGACATATCTCTTCCAGATACTAATTATTGTAAGCTGATAAAACAGAGCAGCCTTTATTTGCCGTGGATTCTATTCGGTGTGTCTGCTTAGTGCTTATTCGTACACATTAATTGTCTGATAAGCGTGACGGCGCTGTACAAAATTTGATTGTCTCTATCTAATTATTTTATCTGCCAACGCACAGACAATAGAAGAGAATGGCCGTTATTCAGTGGAATAAGGTTTTCTTTGAATTCACGTCATCGATGTCACATGGATCAAACTCTCTCTCTCTCTCTCTATATATATATATATTATATATATATACATATATATATATATATATATGATAGATAGATATTCTAGAAATACATTTATGCATGTATGTATGTATATATAAATGATATATATATATGTATACGTATATGTATACATATACATATATATGTAAGCGGAGGCGTGTTATTCCCAAGCAAATTTATGTGGGGCCTCGTCTAATTATCGACGCTTTGGCCAAAAAATCTTTTGTTATTTTCTTTTCATATCGAAACTTTCATAATGCATTCGAGTCCCCCTCAAGTGAAGAATTTTGAATTGACTATTCTCAAAATTTGCAAGTTCCCACATGGCGATTGCGAGACTAAATACAGACGAAAGCTTGTTTGAAAATCGAAGGTGCTAGTAAATCGAGGAAGGATCCATACGTCCGTAATTGTTATTTTTCTATAGGCTATTAAATGTTTTTTGTGTACATTGATTCATCTGAGGATCTCAAATTAGCTAACTGAAAAGTATATTAGTATAGTAGACAAGCCATCGGTAGTGGCTTAGGGTAAAAGAGCAAGCGTTTTTTTCTTCGAAGAACCCATAAGAAATGCGTCATTCAGGCTCCAATAACCATCTTCAAAGTCATTGAATGAACCTATACCCTGTACAATGACTTCCGCTGCCCTATTGATTTCTCTATTCAGTGTTTTATCCTCTTTGCCGAGGTCTGGTAGCTATTTGCCTATCCCGGAGGGATAGATCGCCTGATAGGGGACGTCTCATCGAGTCAGCGACCGTATGTGTATATGTATATTGGAATGCACCCTCTAATCGCTGACGCTGAACATGGGCTGGTATAACCTCTGTGAAATGTGCTTCAAGTCTCATAGATAACTCGAGAAGCTACGGGTGGATATTTGCTCGTGAGAATGACAGAAATAAAGGAGCTTCTACAAAACACGTTATTCTTTTCATGTTTGTTCATTGAGTAGAGCCATCTAACTTCACATGTAATGGGAAGGTGAATCCATCTTGTGGGTTTCTCAACCATTTCATCGGCATTTGCTAATAACTGCAACAGTTTTTCTCAATTTTTAATCTTTTGCATTACGGTTTTCTTAACTATTTGAATGGGCTGATTTGAAAGCAACGCTTCAAGGTGATCACGTCGTTCCTCGGATCTGATATGTTCCGTTTTCATTCCATGGCTTTTGTTTATTCTAAAAACTCTTCGTGTCCCATCTTGTATTCACTATGGTAATCATCTTCTTGCTCAATAATACACTTTTTACTACAGTAGCCATCTTGTTGCCTCAACCTAGAGAATGAACACTGTTCGGGTTGGGTTTACGTCGTGCCAATGTGTTTTGTTTTAGCTTTCGTTTAGTGGTTTTTATCAAGTCATTTATCAACGTCTTATCAGCACTTTTTGAATTCTTTCTATATCAGCTGACCTCTGCTCGTAATTACTGGGGTGATATGAACCTCGGCTTAGAAATAACCAAATAGTCACTTGAACGCTGATTTTATTCGTTGAGTGGTTTTGTTCACCGAATTGGTGTATGGGCGAGATGCCATTGTTTTCGCAGAGTTTTTTCCGCCTCCATATGTCATTCACATTCGACTTTGCCTCATTGAAATATTCACATTTGAATAAGCTACTCAGCAACTTTCACTAATCCGACGTGTCACCGTACTCTATATTTAGCGCCGAACATCGTCGTCTTTTCTGGTATAGTTTGAATCAATGTTTTCTGTTCGTACCAAGCATAGATCCAAGTTCAAGACGCTTGGGTTGATAGCGATGTACGCGAGTATTCAAATGTTAGAAGAACTGAGCTGTCAAGTTTATTACAGCATGCGAACTTGAACGGTCAAATCAACTTTGGACCAAATTCTGAGCTTCTTTCGACCACAGTATTTTCCTATAATGGAACAGTAATGTATTTTGCTTCATCTGTAGGACAAATTGAATGTATACAATTCTTTTTTAGATATTTCTCTAAATCATTGATTTCTCAGCCAACAGAGTTTCTGTGGTTTTCAAAATTCACTTCATGTCCTATAGTTCAAATAAATATAAATGAAATAAATTGGAGTGTCTCAATAGTCAAATATCAGTTATTTCTAACGTTCTTTGTCTACTGCTTATCTTGAAATAGTCTGCCTTATTATTCACCGACATCCATGTTACCGTATTCGAAATGATAAAAAAGCGGCTAGTTGAGCTTCAAAGTTTCCATGCTATCTTTGACTACCTATGGATGTCCCCTATGGCCCTTTTTAGGTGAACATGCTTTGAGCAGTTGCCCATTATGTCGTCTTTTCATTGCCGATACCTACGTGTCGTACGCCTCTAAGCAATTCATAGCAGTTTGAGTCATCAGTTCTTAGTAGAACAAACACTTTTTTTGTCCTTCACAGTTTTTTTCATATGTAACTGAAACCCTCAGATCAAATTGATTTCCTTGTTGTTGTCTTGTCTAGGTTCAAGTAAGTACTTCTAAACATTCACTTATCCTTTTTTGATTCCTTATGGTAGGCTCAGTTTCCTACTTGTTACACCATCTTCTACTTTCACTTTATTTGATCCGTATCCAAATGGGTCTTTATCCACTATGCGAATCTCAATACTTTTAACATTCAATTGTTTTCCTTCTTCATCTTGAACATCGTGGAATAGTCATTGAGCGCGTCTCCTTGCAATCTCGTAGATAGCCCGGGTGTGGCATTCCATAGAGCGTTCGTTATTGCCTGCCGGAGGGAAAGAGGACGAGGAGAGTGGGGATCAGCACCGCTCCTTGTCCACGACCAGCATCACAACCGCTCGGCCACAGCCCTCCCGTGTTTGTTATCATCACTATTAGGATTATTATCATTATTCATGTTGTTAGTATAAATGATATTAGAAAGAACTGACAATACAGCAAAGGGAAAGACAGAGCAAGGACTCAATGATGCAGTGCAAACGTGCATTGCCCCAGAAGGGTAAGTCGTATTTGAGTTCATCATACATACATCTGGTTTCAAGTTTAATTCGGATCGCTGTAATCTTGCGGATACATTTCGCATCGTGATTTTCCGTTCCACGGTCCTTCCTTTTAAAGGAATATCTACACGACTGATCGCGAGGGACGCGTTACACGCCCCTCGGAGGCGGATAGGAGAGTCTAGCGCATATCAAAGGGACTATGTGCTTACCTGAAACACATATTGTGTAAAGGATGGAATCCCTGTTCCTGCTGCGCCGCCAGTTCGACATATCTTGAGACTAAGCAGTGTGAGAATTTTGAGCCTCATTTTCGTGTTCAAAAGAGCACCCATTACGGCAGCTTGGGGAGTGCAGGTGCGAACGGGGCTACTATAATCTAAGCAAAAAAGATAAGATGCGACGTCGTCGCCCTGTCCGAGACGAGGACGTCACGAACAGAAATTATTTCTCGGAGCATACTATGTATGAATCGGGGAAACCAAGTTTTTCATCAAAACGAGTCTCACCAGATGTATCAATTCATTCAGATACCCAATAACCCGAATCGGGCGCTTATAGTTAAGCAACTTGGATCAATGCCAGCTTTGACCATTTTTGCTGTTTGCGTAAAAACATCAAGCTATGAGGAAGACGAAGTAGAAGCGTTCTATATGGACTTGAAAGAGTTTTTCAGAGAAGACCGCGCATTCTTCAATGACCATTGGAGATTTTGACACTAAAAATAGACTTTAAAGGACGTCTGAAGAAGGTCACATGGAAATCCGCGGATTGGAATGGAACGAACAGGGTGGGAGGTTGTCTGTGCTCATCATTATGATCAGAATTATCAGTGATAGGTTACAATTCTAGAAGTTCATTTGCAATGACGGATATGGGGCCTCTCAATGGAGGGTATTACCTGTATCATATGTACTTCCGCTGATCGTGGAGTAACTCGAGCGGGCACCAATAAGACTTTCATTTTCCTCTTTCGCGTGCAAGAAAATCCCGGTGCGTCCTCATTGCTCTTAGAAATCGTTGAGCATCATATCTTTCTTTTAGGCTTTTTTGGGAAGAAATTGCAATGCCGTGTCGGGGGACTTCCCCGTGGAGGAATGGAGAGTAATATAATGAATTAGACTACATCTTAGTGAATCGAAGGTTCTGCGCGACCGATATCGCTACTGTTTCTCAAAACTTACACTAGATCAAACCATCACCTTCTTCGTGCAACATTCCTTTTTTGCGATAGAAAAGAAAGCCTCTAACTTTGAACAACGATATTCGAAAACCGCATACTGATACTTAATCAAGTGATAGTCGGCTTTTTGAAAGGTAACGATGTTAGCAACATTGGTGAGAATACGACTGGGTTATTCGACATTGCAACGTTAGTGCTATGAACGTTGAGAGATTGGAAGCTGTTGAAAGAGGTTAACGAAACACCTTTGCTGATACGTCGACATGATCGAAGGCCCACAGGCAACTACTAGTTCATACCCGAACTAGCATAACATTGGACCAATTCAAAATGATGAATTGTTAAGGAAAAAGAGTTGTTTTTACGGGTGAATGTGCAGAGATTAGAGAACATTCGTAGAATCCTCAAGTTTAGCCAATCACATACGAAAGTGATCCTACCCCGGCATCCAGCCGGAACAAATACAGCTATTAGAAAAGCATTGGTGAGAGTCATTCTTGATTACTATTCATATCTGTTCAATATCCAAGTACTCCTTTTGTTACATCGAATAAAAAAAGGCAGGTTGTTCTTTCTCCCGGTTCTCCGTCTCAAAATCGCCCATGTTATTTTGTTGGTGAAGGATGGAACAACACCTCGTCAAACAATAAAACTCGAACACCTGAAGAACATCTTCTCACTTCTCATTGACATACTGCCTCTAATCTTCACTCGTTGCCTCAAAATATAAGTTCCGTAGCTAATGGAGAACAGATAAAACTGCACTGCTATTCAAAGGAGAGCCATTCACCATAGCGGCAGCTATAACTCAATCTGCTTGCTGTCGGTCGTCCATGAACCTTTCAATCGGCTCACTTTGAACAGACTGGGTAGGGCTCTATACGAACGGCAGCCATAAAAACAAGCACAGTTTTGGAAGGGATTTAATATTATAGGCCACAAGCATACAACAACAAGACTGATTGAAGTTTTATAAGAGCACAAGAAATTGCTGTGTGTTCTATTCATCTACTTGGAGGTCTTCTTTTCAGTTTGAACAGAGGCAGTCATAGGATCTCCGGACGGCCAGGGCGTTTCTGTTCAGTGTTCTTCGTGAGCTTTACAAATATTTTACATCCAAAATTTCACCATGCTGCACTACTATTTTTATCGATCTAGAGAGAGCGTTTTGACAATCGCCAAAAATAACCACTGCCGCCCTCTAGAACTTCATGTGAGCATCATGATAGGGCAGCATAGGAGTGAGAATCGAGGCTTGACAATCACATCATCTTTGCTTTGCCGACAACATCGTTTCATAACAGCAACCAACAACCAAGAAGAACAATTTTGGCCCATTTCGACAGTGCTTGTTCAAAGATTGATCTCCGACTAAATCTAACAAAGAGATGCACATGGGGAACAGACTGGTTTCGTATGCCCCATTAATAAAGCTCAACGGGGCTAATATCTTCGAATGCGCCTTTTATGGCCATTTAGGTCGAGAAGTCAATATGATGAAATCAGCTCTTGAGTGGAGCAGGAAGAAGCGACTGGCTTGGAAGACATTTTAGGAGCATCGAGCTCTACGCCCACCTTTCAACTCAGTGGTTTTCTCACTTCAATATATGCGTCAGATGCATGGTCGCTACGTAAGTAGGATGAAAGATCACTTGGCGTCAATGATTGTGCAGTCAAAAGAGTAAAGCTAAGGATATTGTGTATTTAAAATTAGGCAAGGAATTGGAAGATATAACCTTCTTCAACTATGAGAAATTGGAGACGCCGTTCTACACACCAAGCTATCAAAGATAAAGTGACCGGGCACGCAATGCTTTTCAACGACAAATGGGCGAGAGCGATCGCCGACTGAACTCGTCGGATGCCAAACTCAGGACAGGAGAACTGCTGACTCAGTGCTTTGGTTTCTTCTCGAAAAGCTTGGAGGAAAGATATAAGGCAACCTTGCAGAAAGGAGAAGTCGCTGGTTGCGCTAGGAGAAAATGGAAGTTATACTGGTGTCCTTTCGAGCCTCTCTCGTAGCGCTAGTGATACTCTGCCTCTAATTATGACTCGGGCCCTGAGCAGGAGATAGCACTACTATTGCTATTATGTCATTATTATTACTAGGTCATTTAATAAGTTTTGGCACTAGAGTAATAAACACTAAATTTATTAACCAGAAGATATTGAAATTGCATGGTTCTGGTGTTAAGCAATTGCGAATTTCTTACAATTATTTTTATTTACAACTAGCCTATACGTGCTTTAAAATGGAGCTGTCGCGGGAACAGATTTGCTTGGCACTCACGTACTAATGGCGCGTAGGGGATAATGCTAGTGAAGCTGCGCGCAAGATTATTGGGGCTTGGGGCGATAATATAGTCGCAGAAAAGACGACTAGGAAGTGATTTGCGAGATTCAAGGCTGGATAGAATAGTCTGGAAGAGCAGTCGCGCTCAGGCCGTCCTTAAGAAACTCTATTATTTTTGCGCGCCGCTGCGCTAGCAATTTCTTCTACGCACTATTCGTACATGAGCAGCAAGCAAATCTGTTCCCGCGACAGTTCCATCTTAAAGCACGTGTAAACCAGTTGTAGATCAACGTGTTAGCAAGAAAACGCGCAATCGCTCGATACTAAAATCATGTAAGTTTTTTTTACTTCTCTTTGATAAATTTGGTGCTTATTGCTTTAGTGCCAAAGCTTACGGCACGACCTAATGTTATCAGTGTCATTATCAATCTACTCACTTGGATACTTGGACGGCTCATCTTCAGTAGTAGTTCAAGCCCAAGCATAGTCTCCATTCGTTTCTCTCTCGTGCAGTTGTCGTCTAGGTAGGTGGTTTATTTCAACCATGGTAACGTACGCGAGGTCCATCGCATAATTCTAAACTCGTTGCCATCTGCGGATCCAGATGGTTGACGTTAGCCGCAAACACGTCCGCCTATCATCTGAGTGATCTTCTAAGAGAACGCTCGTGTTCTCTTGGAGTCCGCTCCTCTGCTCTTTTCGTTTATCTGTTATGTCTTCTTCTTATTATGTGACCAGTCCATCGGTGTTTCGATGTTGATGTAAATTTTTACGGAGCTCGAGGATGAGGTAGTTTCTGAAGACCTGAGCTGCGCAAACCGGCTAGATGTGATGAGTGACGGTTGAATTGATGATTGAATTTTCCATTTGTCATCATCATTATTAGTTGAAATCAACAATTGCGGTGGGGTAGCGCCTTGGCTAGTGATACGGTGTAGTAAGATGACAATCAAGGCGCTGGTTTGATTCCTCTTAAACGATATACCTCCGAGATTGCAAGAAGAATCCTTGACCAACATTTACAATTGATAGAGTAGAGAAAATTCTCAAGTAGCTTTTGAAGCATCACGTGGATTGTCCGAAGACCTTTGTGAAGGATGAATAAGGAGACAAATCGGTTGCAAAAATTGTTGGGGTCCATAGTGAATTGTGATAGTGAGTTCTGTGAAATGATTTTAAAAAACCGTTATTGCTTCTTATTGAGAATATTGTTATCTATTATTGAAGTTTTATCATCAGTAATTGTTGATTATTTTACAGTAATGATATTAATTATACTATTACTATATTCGTTGGTTTTCCATATCTCGCAAAAGAAAATCGATAAGCCTTTCAAAATTAAGATTGTTTGTATCTGTTCTGTGTTCAGCTTGCAATCTATATGTATATATGATGTACATGATGTACATGTATACATATATGTCTAGCCATATATATATATGTATATATATGTATATATATATATACATATATATATATATATATATATATGGCTAGACATCTGATATCTATGGATATGACTTCTTGCTCAGTTGAAATGGAGAGACTATTTAGTCAATTTGCTTTAGTCTTATAGTAAGAAAATGGTAGCTCTTCTTTCGCGGTTAACCCCTGTTTTTTCACCAAGAGTCGTGCCACTTAACCTTGCGACATACCGAGTCTACATACTCCACATAATAGGGAGCCGTTTTATCCTTCATATCTCAGCTTTCGTCAATTTCATGTTTTACGAAAGCACACCCACGTGCATTGAAAGCGCCATACTGCCGAAATTTTATCTTCGGGCTGAATCGCTCTTTGATTTTGATTCGTGTTTGACAAGCTGTCTTTCATTGCCCACGTCAACGACCTTCACTGGAAACGACCGTCATTGTCCCGAATAATGACACAATTTTCGCTTGAATCGGACATCTCTGTTGAGAAAAAATTTTTTTAAAAATGTCTTACCTGAGATGAGAGAAACTGATTCAGATTTATATTCCAGATTCGCCTTTTGTCCTGAGCGTTCCGTATGAAGAGTAAGAAGTAACCCATTCGTAAGAGGCACCTTATTTAGTAAGTACTCGTGGTTTGACTTACATATATCTTCAGGTATACTTATCACGAGTATACCGAAGTACGGAGTCATGTTGCACAGTGGCTAAAGGTGTGAGTTGCAATACAGAGCGAACCTTCCATTCTTCTGAGATCAACAAATCGGTATCAGACTTGTCTGCGTGAATCAGATTAATGATTTGATTTATCATCATTGCCACCACATGAGATTGTACTGGCCAGATGTGCTTTTCAAATACCTTGCGATTCTCAACCACGCTGAACATACGGCGCATTCTCAGTTATCGATCAACGCTGTAAGCTTTATCTCATATCATTTTACCGAAATTTATCAAGTGAAGCATCACATTTTCTAAACGGAGTCGTCATTCAGACACTACAGAAAAGACGCAATGACTTATAGAATGTGGGGGACATGACTCCGGCATGTCTCCTGGGAAAAGTCGAAGTGTGTAACCAACACTATTTGCATATCTCCTCTATTTGTCTGTTTGAGACAATTGTATTTTTTGTCCTTTGACGCTCTAACTAAGTTAGTTTGAAATGTAACATGATCTTAGCCGTTTCGCCCACGTTCAATACACTCCTATTCGATACTTGTGTAATTCTCGTTCATAGTTTTACATTACTAAGTTTCTATTTTTCCAGCGTCTTTCTTCTGTATAAAGACTTAACCGTGGTCCAATGGAGACACAGTTCTTAGGAGAGACGTTGCTACGGGAATAAGCAAAATTGCCACTTTAGAGGTCGTTTATTTCTGATGACATAGTACACTGTAACTTTCCTTGTTCGGTATGGGTATTTGAATTCTATGTCATTTCGATAAAACAGATGGCAATTCGAAGTTACCGTGGGAATCCATCTGAAGCCATTGTTACCAATTTCAAAAGTGGATTGCATCTTCTGTAGTGACAAGAATCGCGGTGAAAATACAATGTGCTTTCAACTCACACTTGTTTCTTTTATCAAAGTTATCCAATTTACTATCCAAATAGAAATGAAAACACCGTTCAACGTCAGATTGTCTCCCACTCTATCTTAAGAAACATAGGAACAATGCATGGGTGGTCAATGCTCATCACCTATGTAAACCACTATGTAAAATTTTGTTCTCACGGCTACCTAGTGGTTTAAACGAATGTTTTCTCAAAGTATAAGGCGCTCTAATCTTGTTAACCGTAATACATGATAATTAATTCGCGCGGGACGGCATGTGCCTCGCCAGGTACCACGAGTATTTAGGAGAGTTTTCGCTGGACAGAGTCACTCTCCTAAGCTTTTAATAGTCACTCTAAAGCTGAAATATTGGGGATTTGAGCAGTTTTCCTTTCAAAAGATCTTTTCGCTGCGCTGCAACAGCGAAATAAGACTACGTTCCATACTCGATGCGCGTTTTTTGACTCGACTAGAGTCTTTAAAAGGCATTTATCACAAGTTGAGGAACTATGTGATTGCATTAGTCCTAATAATTCCTGGATAAATTCGATTTTCAAAAAGGATTTGATATAGCGCCGTAAGAACAAAAAGAAGAACACGTTTCACCCTAAAAATTTTGTTTGCACGTAAGAGTTATATATGGACCAAACCATATGGCGTGAAGAGAAAATCATAGGGTGCCGGAGTAAGACAAAAGACCAAGAATTTTTTTAAAACGGGTAAAATTTCAATCGAGTAATGAAAATCACTCGTCGATTCATTCGCTCTTCGCGATCGATCAACTACCATCCCGACCGGGTTAACAATTGTTTTGATGATGGTTTTGATAATAATGATGATCGCTTAATAGTAATCTTCATAATAATTTCAGTAATTTGTTTCTTGGCAGTCTTAGTTGTACTCTGATGATAAAGTCAATCAGGAGTGATGGCATCGCAATTGTAGTGTCGCAGTTGATCACATTCACGGTACTGGTTCGAACCCGCCTACGACTCACCAAGTTCTCTTCCTTCCGGGATAGGGAAGTAATATCAGACTTATCCTAAAGTAAAAGTGTTATTAAAACAAGTATCTCGGCGGTGCAATAGCAACACGCATCCCGGTTTAGGTTAAACACGATTTCAACTCCCGCCTGAAGTTTTTTCGTGGTACGCAGTGTAATACGATGACATTTACAATAGTGGTAAAATGAGTACTAATCCTCGAACACTTTGCTCTGCAATCCAGTTGGTAATATTTTAGCACATTGGCCCAGAACTCAGTGGGGGAACAATCTCGACCACACGTCCGCGACATTCATGTAGGAGGCAACAATACCCGAGGAAGGAGCCGAACACAGCAAAGTTTGAAGAACTTCGTTGATGATACGAAGCACGTCCAGCGTAAAAAGGGCTTGGACCCGCAGAGTATTTGCGAAGATGGGACTTGTAAAGTAGAATGAATTACTCAAAGATCGTCTTTTGATAATAATTTCACTTTCACTAATTTCATGCTTCTTAAAGAAGGGAGAATTTTTTAAGCAAACTGTGTGAGAGTATCACTACAGAAAAGTATCAAGATTTTGAATCGGAAGATTGCTTCTCTTTTTTTATGAACAATTATGTTTCCCATTCATGTGAAATTTTATAGATCAGGTAACTCTTGTCAGTGCTAGTTAACGTAAATGTAGACAATTCACAGTATTGAAAGCAGTGAGTAAATTGTAAATGACTAGGATATTTCTTGAGTTTAGTATATACTTCTTCCTTGTTCGTTAATCATGTCTGTTGAACTTTCGAATTTTTTGTTATTTTTTTTTCTTTGAAAATTTTCCTTGAGAGAATAGCTGTTGCTGTTGAAAACCATAGTGTTATTTCTTCTTAGCGTGATTAAATTACCATTTTCTGAGTTTCATCACTTCCAAATGAATCATTGAAGGGTTTGGAATAAATCGGAGATTTTGTTTTTGCAACAGCTACGGGGGTCTTCGGATTGTTGAGGGGTGTTTTTTCTCGTGAGATAATCAACCTCTGTAGTTTTCAACCTCATTTAGCACCTACAGCTTCATATAACATTTATAAATGTCTGTTGCTTCCGTTTGCACACAAACAAAGTCAATGACTCGTGTACTGATGAGAACTTGCTTCTGACCTTTTCGATACCAACGATTACCTTTACCTAACGTGACAGAATCAGTTGTCAAACATCAACAGCGTCAGTGTGGTGAAGTTTTTTACGACGTTCTGTGCGCATTCATGGACTACCGGCTTGACAATGTTGTCGTCGTCTGTTCAGAACTAATCTAATTTTTTATAGTATCAAAAGCAGGTGTGCAAGGTGGTACGAGCTTGGTAGCTGCTGTTCCTGTTGGGTCTTGTTGCTGAGTTCGAACAAGTAGCTGAGCAGTACGAATCGTAGGCTAACATTTCGGCGACGTTGCCCTCTCCAGAGCCTGGACGTACAGCCCAGACGAAGAAGGCTGTGTCGTCGAAACGTTAGCCTACGATTTGTTTTGCTGTCTGTTTTAACTCAACAACAACAACTTCCAACCTTGCGCCAGCTTCAGCAGCTGGGTTTTTGATAGTTGTATAAATTGCTTTAATGCCAAAGTTAATAGAAGGTCGGTCTTCTGATTGATCACTTCTCTAAATATTAAAGTGAGTATTACTATTATGAGTAATAAAATTGTATCTGATGCGGACCGATCTATACGATGTTGATAGCAACAATTTATGGTGATTCATTCTCTGCATGGTACATGCTCCTTCGTAGTCTGGATTGACCCTTCAAGGACTAGCGCTGATAGGCAAGCGGCCTTCCTTCATCACTTGCCCGGCAGTCAGACGGGCAGCATCTGCACGTCTGTGTATGCATGTCTGGCTGTCTGTCTGCTTTCCCACAAGACGTTTACAGTAGCTGAGTGAGATTTGATGTCGCGCGGTGAGCATCATAAAGACTCTCATTGTTCACAAAGGGTCAATTGCTACTTGAAATCATTTCAATCATCGGCTAATTCTGTCTGATCGGCGTTCAGATTTACTGTTTCAGCTGCGATGCGCTGCTGTGTCGGACAACAAACGACACCGCAACCGTCACGACGTGCTGTCGTCAATCACTCCACCACACAAATTAGCCGCCGCGAAAATCGCCGAACAACGGTCTTTGGTGAGTTCATGTAACCGTTTATCCGATATCTCTATCCATTTCTCTTGACTCCTTCTCAATTTGCTCTTATTTACTTGCTCATAGCTGAATTCTTATTAACGTCCTAGTCGATCAGTTGCTTGTATTCTTTTGAATATTTCTTCACATGAGCTTAGAAAAGATTGTCAACCTCCTTAATTGGTAATGTTTCAATAGTTTTCATTTCCCTGATATTTTGTTCAGCGATAGTTCAGGAATTTTTGAACTCTTTTGTCTTTTTTTTTGTTTGAATTACTCATCACACACTTTGCGAGATGTCTTTCCCTAGAATCTCGAAACGTTTTTGTCTATTTCCGACTATGGACGAGTGTGATACAGTGGTTACAGGCACTTCTGTGATAAACTTGCTTGTTGTTTCATTCGAACGCGGAGAACTAGCCAAGCCCCATATATGTCTGGCAGGATTGTAAACCCTGACTTGTTAGTTGGATAGACCTCTGAAAGCTATTAAGCATTTAGTGGGCCATATAGCTACTCAGTCATCTCTTTAAACGTTAAAAATTTTATCTCTCTTTATCTTTTATCTTTTCCAATTCCCCTAGTTGAGAAAGTAAACTCGAAATTTATCTTTTATTCTAGTTAGATAAGTTATGTTGAGCTTTAAGGTCGTGTGAGTTTCTCACGGTAAACATTATGGTTTTCTCCGTAATTTGTCTGAATTTACATGTTATAGGATTACGATAGCTGAGTAAAGAATTGCGATAGCCGAGTTTTTGCACTAGTTCTGATGTATTCTTCTAGACGTCAGTCATAAAAAGATGGTTCTCCAGGGCATAACGACTTCACTCGACTCGATCCTCAAAAACTGAAAATCCAAAATAAGATTTCAAAAAGAAAGAGGAATATATCGTCGATTTAAAAGAAGACGAAACGCGTCGTCGTTGGCCAAATAAAATTATTAAGAACTCGTGTTGCAGACTTATTGAGCAGAGAAACATGTTTTTCGTCTTTTGTTTTTAATCATATATAAATGATTATGACTGGTTTCAGTGATAGATGTCCTGTTTGCAAAGGTAAGACTGAATTAGATTTCCGTATAGAATGCTTGGACTAGCTTTTCATGTGAATTTCTAAGAGATAACTTCGCCCGAGATTTTGAATGAGGGATTGTGTTTTGTGGAGAACTCAAGTATTTATTTGTGACCATATAGCAATACCCTCAGCATGCTCTCGAGAATTTACTAGACCAGTCTTTTTCTCCTCTTTTCAAGAGCCTCGAAAATACTATCCGCTATGAAGTCTCACACGAAAAGTGTACTGTTGCTCGTATCACTCAAACGGGTAGAGCGCATTTGGGTCAGCCGTGGCACACGACAGAGGCGATTGGCCGCTTTACTGGTGTGCTCGTTCAACTAAGCCGATGATTAACGTGGTTACATTTGAATCCAAGCCTCCTCATCGTATAGTTTTCCTTCTTTGCTGTTTAAATAAATCTTAATAAGGAATTTTTACGGTGTAGGTTTACAGCCCAACGAGTGAAAGAGAGAGAGAGAGAAATTGTTTGAAATTGGATTGCAATGTCTCTTGTTTATCCATTCATATTTGGTACATTCGTTGCTGATTTTGTAATTATTCACGCCTACCATCTGTGTGCTACAGTGAACTCAATAACTATTTTATTGGATACTGTGCCAGCTAGCTTGTTCATTTCAATGTTTGATGCCATTAAATTGGCGTAGTATGAAAATAAGTAAGTGTAACAAAGCCACCTACCTGCCTCATTTTTTCAGTCACACACTCTTTTCTCAAATTCTTACCAGGTATTATGGAGTAGATTTAACGGATTATAGGACTTTACAGATCTGCTCTGCTTATGGGGTAGATTTTGCAGATATTAGGAATACTGAGAGAAATCAAAACTAATAGTCAAAATAATGGATGACTTTTCTACCATGACACTGTTCAAGATTTTACACTCGTATTTTGATGTTATCATGATTGAATTACTCCTAATTAGCGCCAGACACGACTACATCGTTGCCGCAACAATTCGACTGTAAAATTTCACCTATAGCGAACTATTATGTTGTGTCAACGAGAGAAGTTCAATGAACAATTGTATCATATTATTCTCATAAGAATCGTTAAAATAAGCAGAACTAAGAATACTTTACGTCATATCTGACACGACTTGTGGTATATCTATCTGTCATCATCAACTTAACCGCTTTGGGAACGTCCGCATAAGCGATATCACCAGTGGCGCGCGATTTTCGTTCTTCAACAGAGATTTTTCTGTTTACTCTAGGAAATATTTTAGGTTCTTTGAATCATTCTGATAAAGCATGATTTTCTCTCCATGTCTGTGTACTTTTTGTCCATGTATAAAGTGCCAAGAAAACTCCGAATGTAAAACGTAATTCTATTTTCCCTTAATAAAGCCCTATGAGAACCTCTTCGAGAACCAGTTTAAGTTTCGGAACTGCTAAGACTTAGGCTATTGAATGGTTTAGGGTAGTATGATGAAAAGTGATCTGCAGACCTAGTTGACCAAAAAGGCAAACCGACTGTGAAACATAATTTTATTTTTGCTGCTACATCGTCTTATGAAGGTCTTTTTGGAAATCATGCAAGTCTCGGAATCCCTGAGAGTTAAACTTTCGAATGAATACTTAAAATATAGATAAAAACTTTGTTAACCGACAAAAGACCTTCGAAAATTTAGTGGTCAAAATGAGTCTCATCATCCACAGAGGGTTAAAATAGGTAAGGAGGAGGTGGGCAGCAACGGTGCCCTGCGGCCAATTCGTGATCTCAGCATGACAGTGTCCACGAAGGCATGTGTTAACATGTATAAGCGCGTTTAGTTAACATGTCAAGCCACCTCGCTACTCGAATGACGCCATTGATCGTATCGATCGATTTGTGCCATCGCTTTCGGTTATTGATTTGTCCCCATTCGTTGAAATGTATTTCATTGTCGTTCATTATTCACCCGAACAGTCTCGTGATTTCGGTTTTGTGCTGATGTGCATATTTCAATTTGAACGATGACGTCATCCGACGACTGCTCTAAAATTCCACTTTCTCTCTCTTCCTCTCTCTTCCTCTCTCTCTTCCTCTCTCTCTCTCTCTCTCTCTCTCTCTCTCTCTCTGTCAGGAGCAATCTGTGCTGGAAAATAGACGCATGCGGACGTTTTTTTTTCCAAAATTTCTTTATACCTATTTTTCCTCGCTTTTTTTTCCAATTTTTCCACTTTAGTTAGGCTTTTTTTTGAAAAACATTTTTTTTTTGACCGAAAACGCGGGTGTTTGCCGTCTTTTTTTTTCCTTAGAAGCAAACCGCTCTTGTCTTTGGTAATTTTGGGTAGTAGAAAATGCACCCATGAGAGTTTATAATGATTTTCGTCTCACGATATCTTCATAAATTTTCCTTTAATGTGAGAGTTTTGAAAAATCGATTAAAAGACACTGTGAATAATCTAATAATCTGACATTATATTTTGAGCCTATAGAAACTAGAAACTAAGAATATTATATCTAATTCCCGCTACCTCGGCTTCATACTGTGAAAACTACTGATTCAAACCCCCCGATATTTGAAAGGGCTCCATAAACATAAAGAAGAAACAAGGATAATCAAAACATTTATCTGATTTTTGTGGGCTAAAGATATTTTTCTAGAGGGTTTGAGTCATAATTCTGGTGACAAAGCAAGCGTCGGTAGTGCAATGGGTTAGAACAAGCGCCCCGGATAGGGTTAGATACGGGTTCGAGTCCCGAGTGACGCAGAAGTTTTACACCTCACTCAACATCATTGGGTATATTTATGTCATAACTTTTTGTCATAAAAAAAGTTTGGCGTAAAATTATTGATTTTTTGGGGAGATGATGCTTTTTTGGCAGTTTCTATGTAATTTGTGTTATTTGCATTCGTTAGTCGTGTTTACAATTTGACGTGAATCTGTCTTGACTTGTTAATGATAGAAACTTTTTTCTACGTTATCGGTAGGTTCGGTTTCTTGTGCTACAGCGATCCAATTTCTTTTTTTTTTTTTGCTTTTTTTTCGCCAGGAGCCGTCTCAGAAAGACTGGATTGTTCATTATAATGCTCTCCAATAATCCTTCTTACTGACTAGGTGATGAATGAAGGTCTGAGTAATCTCTGTGAGGGTTTCATGCCAATGTTTTGCGTCACTAATAGGTTTTGCTGTCAGGTTTATTGGGAGATACAAGCGGATATAAGCAAGACTGTTCGTTCAGTTTCACATCTTACTCGTTCGTCTAACGTTATCGTCTAGATCTTACAATTTGTCTCGGCAACTAGATCGGGTGGTAACTTTATACTCGTCAATTGTCGCCCTGAAAAAGAACCAAACAGTTGTTCCAAATGTTGTAATCGAAGAGAAAATGAGCAAGTTTGTTAGGAATTTTGATGACGAGCAGTTCTGAGTTTGATAATAATGGTATTTGATTAATACTAATGATGCAGCAGTACAATAACAGTACAGTAATGCAGTGCAACAATAATACAACGACTAACGTTTAGATGAATATCGCCTTATTCGGGGCTTGGAAAGGTCAAAATGATTTACAATCCACTCATTCAAACACCCCCATAGCCCGAGCAGAAATCCTAAAGAACAAATTTTGGATTTTGAGTTTTAGGGACTTGGTCATTACATTTTTTTGCCGGGGTCATGGAGGTGTTTGACTGAGTGAATTGCAAGTCACTTTGACTTTCGAGGCTCTGGAGAAGGCGAGACTAATGGAATTGTTAGCCATTGTATTGTTATTGTGATGCTGTATTGCATTACACTATGCTGTGTTATTAAGCTGCACTGAATATTCAATAATTACTACTATTACCAGCGTCGGAACTGCTCATCAGGAAAATGCCATTAATTTATTCTAATCATGCCTAGCTAAGGTTAAAAGATAGTCGGTCCTGGGAATCCTGGTGACTTTGAAGACATAGAATTAACTTGTTGAGGGATAATTCCTCTTTGATATGGAAACAACTCCAAAAGGGAGCTATTTAAGATAGCATGATTCTTTGTTGGCCACGTGAAACCTATCGAGCGGTGTGACTGGTGGTTTTCCTCTCACATCTAGAGGAACGGTTGTGAAGCAGGAGAGACATCAGCATATTTATTCATAGCATAAACTAAAGTGTCATCTTCATAGATGCTTCAGTGCATTGGACAATTAAGGGCTTTTTCTTCATTTCCACGTTATCAATGTCGTCCATCGGCCATCTTTTTCTGTTGAACATTTGGCATTTGGCCACAAAAATTGATATTTGAATGATTGAATACCGAAAGTTTTCTGAAACGACTCAAGAAGTATATGATCATTCGAATTCATTCTTTTTCTACTGATATTATAACGATCCATAAGATGTATTGTGGTATACATCGAGTGAATCTGGCTCTAAGTTTTAAAATAGTCGATTGAAAGTGTTTATATTTACATATTTGGGTAAGCTGTAAACCAAGCAAACAACAATCGACCATCAGTCACTCTGAAAGAGCGCCACTCTGGATGCTTCTCACTTGACTCGGAGCGCAACTTGTATGACTTTCAATTTCCTATGATGGTAGAGGGCGATAGCGGAATGGCATGTGCTACTGATGAGCTTTGCGAGAAAGGCGAAACTTACTTCTAGCACTTGAGATGCCGCATCAGGGCCTCTGAAAGACTTGAGGGAACTGAATCAGATTATTGTGAATCTGGTTTTGCTTCGATGTTATCAAATCTCTATTTAATCTGTTTGAAGCTTATCAGCTTTCTGTATTTTAATTCCATTGCTGTCGCAAATTGTGCAAGCGTCATCTCACTAGAATGTAATGAATTGTAACAAATGTTGAAAGTTCTCGTAATGTTCCATACACCAGAGCTGCTCATCAGAATCTCACGGCTGAAGATGGCCTTTGCGAACTTTGAAGTACCAAGGAGTAAAGTATATTATCTCTAAGTGGACAGCGTTAGCTCATTGTATATTTCGGCTATAGCATCATTTACAAATTGTCGTCGTCGGTCTCCATGGAGACTGCTTGACTTGAGTAAACAAGTGGATGTAGTAGACTTAATAGTCATTAGTGTGATAATTAAGCAGTCATGCAAACCAGTCTAAGTCTGTCCAGAGCTAACTGTTTGACATGATTGCCAAAGAGCGCCTTTAGGGTTCGCTATGTTCTCTGTATGACAAATGACGGCAATGTTGATTCTCCGACGTTTATCAAACTCCGTATAATCTTGCTTCTCCTTATTCCTTTTCTTGATCTAACCCATTTTTTGCCATAATTTGTCATGATCTTAGTAAACTGTTTATTTGCTTGATTTTCTTATTGCTAAGGAGTTCTTTTATGTTATCCGGGGACAAATCAAGAAACGACCCTTTTGCTGGGTAAGATCTTTTTGTAAGAAAATTGATAATCGTTGGAAAGCTTGGATCTCTGGCTATTGTGCTGCATTCCTCTTTTTTGGAAAACGTTTCCATAACGCTATAGCATTTGATATAAGCTTATATTTTACACCGGCTCTGAATTTCTACTGTTACTTCGCTGTGAACACGAAAAGCAAGTGAACGTGTAGAGGAAATCTTGTAATAACGGAGTCATACGTTTTATCCGCAGTTTTCTCACAAGACGGAGAAATTATCTCAGAATATTTAACAAAAATTGCACTCCATATGTTAGTCGCGCCAACGCAATTGATCGTCGATCGCAAAACGCCGTATCGAATCCACGGCCAGCCGATAAACAAGTCCACCGCGTATGAGAAACTCGATTTGGTTTTTTCTGCTGCACTCCAGTGAAAGGACTTTTTGCACAAAATAAGCACAGCGTTGGAATCGTCAAAACTAACGCTGTCGAATGATTATCCATAATTCCTTGAATAGTTCTGTCCTGCGAGAGAGAAATTATATGTGTGAAACACTTATGTTTTCTTTCTGCTGCAATGTTATAAAATGGCGCTTTTAGAAAAACAGGCCTCTTAGCGCACTAGCCGGAAATTAACTTTCGAATCTCAAACACTCTTAAGAAAAGTTTCCTCCAGCGAAAGAGTCGATTCTTCATTTATCCCCGGAGAACATCTGTTAAGGTTTGATGTAATCGAAATCTTTTGGTCAAAAACCTGGTTTTGCGCGGGAAATTGAGAACTCTCAAAATTTTGTTGGCCGTATGCTGTCTAGTGATCGGCAGTGATCGCTATCAAGATTGATCGCAAGCCTTGCATCGTTTTACTCATATCATTGTGATGGTAAGCATGAAATCAGCAAAGAAATGGGGGGGGGGGGGGGGGAATGAAGAGCTAACAAGCTGTTTCTCTGTTCACAGAGAGCTGCCACCTACATCGATTCATTTCGTGTTTTCGCTATGTTGAAATCTCTGTTATAATATTAGTATTATGTAGTGTAGAATACTGCTGTTGAAGTTACTTTGTGTAAGTCCAACACAAGGCGTTCATAATTCCTTTGGGAGTTTTTTGAGACGATTTATGAAGCTGTGAATCAAGTAAACACCCACAGATTCCGTTGAGAGTCAATAAGAAGGAAGGCGTGACGGCTTAGTCGGATCCAGATCATCTCAGAACAGCACACTTCTGGAAACTATTGCTTTACTTCTCCAATCTTTCTATGCCAAGTCGTTTGTACGTGTGAAGACCCTTTCCTTCCTGGACTGGCTTCAAATTGTGTGGAGTACAAATTTTGATTCTAACCAATCTTCTATATTCATTGTTTTTGGATTTTTCATTGCTCATTAGATTTTTTCAAACTGCCGATATTTTGAACTTTATTTCATCAATACAGTTCACTTTTATCCCACTTGGAGTAATCCCTACAGGGCCTCAATCTTGGTCTTGTAGGGGTCCAAATTATGACATAGTTCTTTAACTAAGTCATTCTTGTTACAAATAGTGTTCCTATATTACACAAACTTATTTGGCTGCACTTTTTTTTATTTGAGTTTTCTTAGGTTTTCACTGGTAAGAGATCTTCCAATAGCTGCTTTCGTTCATTATATAAGATGTGCACCCCAAATTTTCGTCGGCTTCCTCGTGTGTTTTGATTATCAAAATATTCGACTAGTTGAGAACTTGGAATGTACTAAACGTTTATGATTGAAATATCGCTGACACATATTGAGTACTATGACGGATCACCAGGGCCAAACCGTTGACGGTTAATTGCTGACAGATAGATGCGTTGTAGCGTAAAGTGGTGTCAGAAGAGGCGTCGGTAGTGCAACGGCTCGAGCACGGGATGAAATATGGTTTTGAGTCCCATCTGACGCAAAGTTTGCACATCACTGCATCAATGGATGTATTTATAATATCATGCCACCGCCAGATGCGGTTAAATAAAAACGAATTCTGTTTGAATTCTAGTATTTTTTTTAAATAAATGCTGAAGCGCAATACGCTTAAAACAATTCTATCGGAGTCATAAGGGCAACTACATTCTTCCACAGTGAGGTGAAATCAACTCATCGTCTGCCCTGTCCTTTATCGTGTGGCTTGAGACTAACATTACGTTACGTGCTTGAAGAATAATAATTAATCACTGCTGTTTGCATAATAGACGACATTTTCCGCTCTGCTGTATTCCGTTTTTCACGGCTTCCCCAGCTTCAACCAAAATAATCAGTGATTTATTTTAGTAATTTGTTGTGTAGTTCTGATACAAGCTTTACAAATCCAACTGTACTGCGCTTATTTTGGCCGTGCGGGACGAAACTACGACGCTGTCGTTATATTCTGAAATGTGAAGTTAAGTATTCCTTATCTATTTGTTATTAATTGTTTACTGACCTGTCATCAGTTTTTTGCGCCTCCATATCCGATTCGTTGCCTCTCATTCGTCGTCCGCAAAACTTTTCGAACATTTCACATATTGGGTTGCTGATCGAGGGTTTCGTCTGCTTTGTGATACAGGTCGAATCATTCTCTCTGAACATTTGATGGCAACCGAGTTAAACGTTCTCATCAAGTATTCCTTAGCTTACATTTGTCACAAATAGTCATGCACGAAAAGGTCAAGCAATTCCTTTGCGAAGGAAATAGCTGGGCATGAAAACGATTCACGAAGAATCCTGCAATCTCAAAAAATACTGTGAACTACCATCTATGAATATTGTGAAGTCCATCGCGATTTCAATGGGCCTTGAGTATTTACTATTTCTTCTCTTCGTTCATACGCTACATACCAGTTAATAGTCGTTTTCTTCAGAATTTCCTAGATAGACGTTCAGAGACATTTCTAGATCTCGACCACGGTCAATCGGCGGTTGTTGCGAGTCGGAAAGAGATGTACTGCCTCTTAGCTAAGACCATATAAACAAACAAATTATCATTTGCCGTGAAACCACTTCGTTATCGTCAATTCCGCTGCATCTCTTGGATTTGGCAATCACTTGTAAGTCATAGAAAATTGAACAAAGTTATATTTAACAACTCCACTTGATATATTTGTAGCATATTGGACTTGGATTGATTTTCTTGTTCTACTCAATGATGTCCTCTAGTATTTGATCCAGAAGACTGTTTCATAAGTGAATATGTACTACCTGTGCATTGTGTACTCTTACAATCACATCCATGTTCTGAAGAGCGTCCACTTCTATTGCATAAAGCATGCCATATTTTTTTTATCTTCTTCTCTTTTTTCCTTTTTTTCCATCACTGTTTCCTGTTACGATTCTCAGTTCTCAGCTCCACTTCTCGAATCGTTAAATACGAATGTAGGTTTATTGCTTTAGAACGGAACACTTGCATCAAAGAAAATAACCCAAACAATTTGGTAAATTTGGCGAATTCTAATCATTATCGTCTGTTTAACCCACTATTCTAGCAATTGTTATAATGAATCTTGTTTTGGGAGTTGATTACAAAACATTTTCAATCTCTCAAAATTGTAACGAAGAAAAATTACAGACTGTCCAGTCTGTTTTCGTAAGATTTCTTCAAAATTTCTATGATTGATTATTTGTGTGTGATTCGCTGACAGTCCGGCTCAACATTCTTCAAACTAAGACCACATATTTTCACATGCTCCACGATGTCCGATTTCTCACTGCTCAGATTCTGAGTGTGAAATACGAAGTAATCTAGTTGAACTGCACGCCCTCGTTTCTGTTAGCATCATAATCCACTCCGCTGTTGTTGTGGACTTTGTTTATTGTGCGGTAATCCTTCCAGACTACGCAGAGTGTAACTTGTACGGTTTCGATTCCGTACAATGGGTGGTGAGTAGCCGAGAAGCACCGTGCTGGAGATGAGGCTAAAGGGCCGAAACACGCCCTTAGCACTGTATAAGTGCCATAACAGATCGCATGAAAGGCTTAAAATATGCTGTCAGGATATCTTATATGTCATATTTTTGTTCCGAGTGTTTTCTTAAGCCCACAGCTCAAATTTCAGTATGCCAAATAATCATTTTTGAGCCACGCATGTCATGTGGTCTGTTGAAAAAGGGCTGACTTATGAATCCCGATAAACGTGTTTCGACCTTGCAGTCTCGTCAGTCGGGCACTTGCCCTTCCTCGTCTTTTGCCAGTCCTGTTTGGGTGCTTTTTAACAGGCCACATGACATGCGTGGCTCAAAAATGATTATTTGGCATGTTGAAATTTGAGCCGTGGTCTTAAGAAAACACTCGAAACGAAAAATATGATATATTGACTATACTAGCCATGAGCACTTTCACTCGTGCAACACTTTGTGTTCGGTGATAATTTCACTAGACATAGAGTGTGAAACGTTCGTCGTCGCTAACTCTTAGTGTGGGAACTGGAGCACCCACACAGGATTGTCTTATAAGAATTTAGAGAGGTTTCAAAATAATCGATTGAAAGCGTTGATGTGTATACTGGCCTAATAGCCGAAAGCTAAGCAAACGCCTGTCGATGATTAATCACTCTGAAAGAGTGGCTTTCATCTTACGTAGACTATAACTTGTACGGCTTCGAAACCCTTTTGCTAGGAGCGAGTAGCCGAGCGATACCGTGCTACTGATGAGGCCGGATGGCCGAAGACGTGTCTAGCACTATAAAAGTGCCATAACATATGCCATAAGATCGCATGAAAGGCTTAAAATATGCTATCAGGATGTATTATACGTTTTAAGCGAGGTGTCACAATAGTGAAGTGGAAGTGTTGGTATTTTTAGTGTCCTACTATGAGAAGATTTACTTGTAATCAACGAACTGTTGAAATAGTCCGTCTATGTTATAGGCAAATCAACAAATTAGTTGCCATAAAATTTTTCAAGCTGAAGTTTTACCTCATATTCTTGATGATCTCGCTTTATGCCAAAGACATTACTGTCTCGTACATTCCGCTTTCGAGTTAACACAAGGTGGTTCAAAACAGTGTAGCTGACGCGCGTTTTTCTACTAATTTTGGATTGGTATTTTTTTGTACGCATTTCATAGTTTACGAGTAGTTACCGCTCTCTAGAAACGTTATAGTTCCCAACTTAGTTACAACTTTGGTGCCGACACTTGCTGATTCAATGTTTTTCGGTTGCCGCAAATTTTTCTTCCAATTTCACCTCGTTTTGATTCTGCAAATGGATGTCTCTACTTTGAGCGAGTAGCTTGTCTCATAGCTGCACTCTTATCTCAGAGAATTTGTTCAGTTAAGAAGTTGAAGAATTAAATGAGACTTACTTCTTAGTCCAAGCGATTCTCTTCTTACACCAGACATACGAGTATGTCTAAGCAACAACATCGTGATAACCATCCTGTTTCAAAGAAGCGTATAGGCGGCCGGTTTAAAGGTGTCCTGTAATACACGCGTAATCTTTGATTGTGTTCCTCGTCAATGACTCCAGGCCTTCTATCTTTCCGAATTTATCTTATCGAGATCTGTATTGTATACCCGTGGAGAGCTGCATGTCGTTCTATCCGCCAAATGTATACATGTATATATATGTATGTATACATGCATATACTGTATTTATATATATCATATATATATATATATATATATATATATACTTAGACATGTGCATAAGTATATATATATGTATATGTATGTATGTATATATATATATATATATATATATATTATATATATATATATATATTTCACCTCTTATGATTCCTAATGAAGTAGAATACATGGCCAATCCAGCAAATAGTCAACGTTGGCAGCTATTTCCCGTATCACTTGTTCTCCTATTCTTTCATTTAAAATTGAATGTCATGATTTTTAGGTTTTTATTTTAATCGATAACAAATCCTATGCGTGCACTTTTTTGTACAACGTGAGCGACGTTTGCACTTTTCTTTACGGTTTTAGAGACTAATATTCCAGTACATTGTGATGTCAATCGAGATTATAAAGTTATTTCACAAGTTTGCCGAATTGTTTCGAATTTTTACATTTTTGAAACTGCTAACAATTCATGAAAGAGCTATTTTTGCGGCCTTCGTGCCATATGTCCTCAGAAACAAAGACATTGCTTTTTACCAGTCAAATTCTGTATAGGATTTAAAATTTTGAAACATACCTGTTTATTACAAGTGTGTATTGTGATGATAGATTTGCTCTGTAATACACAGCACGTTGATTCTTGGTCCCATACCCAAGCACATCAATCCTTTTATCATCCTGGGTTGACAAGTTTATGGTAAAGTCAAGGATAAAGGCAATGATTTGGTACATGGGTAGTTCACCGCAAAGTATCTTTAGATCTCTATGATTAGAGTTGTGTGCATAATGACCCATCTCCGATTAATCGTTGCTGAGCTCTTTGTTGTTTTATCAGAAGGCTTCACTTTCGCAACCACTAATTTTTATCTTTAGCAGCACCCAAATGTTACTTTTCCATTGTGACGACGCTAGCCCACGGTTACTGTTGATTTTTCTTCAATAGCATTCGAACAGCAGATGGCCGTCAATTCTCCTTTTTCTTTTACTATGCATGACATGGACATCGCACAATCGGTAATTACTGTAATTGGGAAGGGTCAGTTTCTATTTCCCTCAAATTTTCGGACATCTTGTCTGTTAAGGGCAATAGAAAGCGCATCAGAAATGATTAGATTAGCGCCTCATGGCTGTGAGAATCTACGAACTATTACGTTTGTAAAGCACCTCTCGAATTTGTTGTATATAAATCGACATTATTTTGAATTTTATGTATCAATAGTTGTAGAACTGTTGATGTAGTATTATTGTATTCATATATATATATATATATATATATTTAATATATGTATATTATATATATATATATATATATATGTACTAGATGTGTTTTATGCAAGTGTAGTATATGGTAGATGACATATATACATATATTTACCTGTATATATATGTATATATATATATATATTTAAATGTACGTAATTTCCTGTTGAAAACGTCACAGGGCGTGACGTGCGGAGAGTCATGTTTTAGTTCGGAAGTTGCATAGTCTAGTTTGAATAGTAGTTTCATCTCCATCGCCAAATGCTCTTTTTTTTACTACCTTGTTTTCTAGAAAATATGTGTTGTCGTGGATCTCTGTTGTCGGGTCGATTTTCGAGAATTCTATATCATGCGAGCAACAGTTGCTCGCAGTGGGCAGAGTGCTCGAGTAGCGTGAATTTCCTTCTTGTTAGTCTGAACTGCCTTCATTTGAAAAGCTCTACCACAAATACTCTCTTTTTTCAAACGATTTCTCTATGTTGGGCAATCAGTGAAGACATTCAATCAATGTTTTCTTTTCCGTTTTTACCCCGCATGTGCCCCCACCCACTCTCGGCTTGATTCTAATCTTTGCGCCACGAATTTTGCTAACTTCCCGCCAATTTTCGTTGCGCAATCAACGCCGTTCCTAGGAGCGATCATGTTTGCCTAAAATTCTGCATCATCTGAAATGTTTAGATTGTCTGCGAACCTCTCTCGTGCGAAGCATATCGAGCCAATTACTCATGAGATTATGTAGCGCTTACCAATTGGAGGATAGCGAGGCGCTAAGTACGAAGCACAGCAACCACGCATTTGGTCTGAGATCTCAGTCCATCATAAGAATGAACATGTCCTTCCTACGACAGATCGACTCATGTATTCCTTATACACATTTTCAAGTCATCCCTATGAAAGCATGTGCAGATGTGCACGTGCGAAATCCCGCAAATGGCTGGAAAGCATGGAAAGCGGCTAGAAGTGACCTTCAACAAATATACAGTCCTCACGTTGGCGTACGTCTATTTACCGGTCGATTATGTTTGCAGAAGAAACAAGACTGCCCTAATTCGAAAAGTGTGATGTTCTTCGTGTCTTTCAAGCAAACGGATACTCTCAGTAGCGAATAGAACAAATGATCTTTACTTAATCGGTTCAAATCTCTGTGATCGTAGAGCTAAGAGTGTTATAGGTACTCAAGAGCTACGAGAATTTTCACTTCGACTATTCATATCCCATCTGAACAGGACCTTTGGACATTTCTAAGTATCATATGTCATCGGTTACACATTGTCGGAGTGTTCGATAGTCTAAATTTTATCGCTGTGTTTCTACATGAATTTCATTTTCATTATTAATTTCATCTCCAGTTCGATTGCAAGTCATCTGTAGAATTTGTTGAATATAATTGAAGCTCGCTCTTATTGTTCGCCAGGGTCTATTGTTTTTAGTTCTCCTTAATCTTTGTTCTTTATAGGAGGTTCAGAATTGAAGTCTTATTAGTGGATTCCACAAATTGCTGCTATTGCTGTGATTATTTTAGGAGTTCAAAAATGAGCGCTAATCAGTGTTCTTTCGATAAGTCATCCGTTCTTCATATATATTTCAACTTCATTTGACATAAATGCATATAAAAACACAATACATAAATGCACGATCACATGTATACGAGCATGTACACATGTGCATATCTACATATATATATATATATACATATATATATACATATATATACATATATATATATATATATATATATATATATAATCTTTTAGCAAACAAGGAGCCGAATCTTTTTCTGATGCCGATAATGGTGTTCGCATGCCGTGACTCACATGGTGGCATTTTCTTTCTGAATAAATATACCGCATAATGTTGCGCTAATAACCCCTCAATGTTGCCAGATGAGACGCAAGTGTTCGTCTGCTTTTGGGAACTAAGAGACATCAATATTTTCAAAGAAGTGTTGGTACCCTAAAGCCTACACTTTTTTCTGAAATTTCGTCGTACCTATCTTTTATTAACTTTTGCATCAGTTAAGTACTTTTTTCTTGGAATCTTGAGAAAAATTTCATTACCGAAAGCGCGCGCGTTTGTCTTTCCTTTTTTTTTTGCCAAATCAAACCGCTCTTATCTACGGAATTTTAGAGTAGTTATAAGGAGTCTGTGAAAATTGTTAGGTTGACAATTTTATATTGCAGGTATCGCCCTTTTAGAGTGTTGTAATTTTGTATATGAAGGTATAACTTACGCGCGCACTTTCTCTAATCCCTCTTAGTAATCAATCATCTGCTTATTTCATGTTTCATCCATAAGATTTGCTTTGTACTTCATGTAAACTATGTTTTGAATTCTTGACATTGAGAGATTTTTGAACGAAGAATTTTCAATTTTATTCGAAATCGGATAGGAAATTTTTCTCACCTGAAAGTCATTTGAAGTTAGTTTCGGAGCTCGGGTATCGATTTGTTCTTAGAATATTTTCGTATGTTGTTTGATGAAAAACACTTAGATTGATTTAAGCATCAAGCATTGCCAATGCCAATTTTTTCTGACGTTATCGATCAAATTAATGGTCGATTTGAAACAATAATCTAAGAGCGGAATGGCTTGGCTCAGTTTCCGACAGATGAGAACCATTGCGCTGCTGTCGCTTGGTGTTTCAATTTCTCTCCCTATTACACATGCTGTCAATAATGATGAGAACAAAGTCGATATCAGCAGCACCTATATTTTAGGGACAGCTGTTCAAAACTGATTGGCTAGTCCTTTACTCTCTTGAAGAACGCAGAATAAACAGAATGATTTTTGAACTATTCTCGAAATTCCATCTTTTGCTGGCATTGTATCTCTTCGATGTTACGAATGCTCTTGCCGATTAGACTGTTTTCCAATTTCAAAACGAAATATGACGAAGTCATTGAATATAACTTTGCTCGTAGTTCTTCACTTCTTGACGCATATGAAACATGGTGGAGATTTTCGTTAAGTTTACCAATTGGACCCTAGTAGAGAGTTGTGGTCCTATCAATCTTTCAAGCCTAGGCCTAAGCGCGCTCTCGTAATTCCTTATTCTAAGAGATTGATTTAAAAAAACTCTTGAAAATTTATGGGATTACAACTTTCCTCAAGGGACTACCGATTCGAATGTTTTTCTTCTTTGCTTTTGAAAAAAAGGTTCTAAAACATTAAACCTCTATTCCTTATCAGGTCTTTATTCAATCGGAAGTTGGAAACGAAAGTAAACATGTCTAACAAAGTTGTTCATTTTATTGTAACAGTAAAACAGTATCAGTTCACACTTTCAGAGAATATTTTTTCAGTCACAAAGCTTATGAACGTAGTCAAATTCTAGCGTCAACCATTTTCATATCATGTACTTCTCAGCCTTTTCTATTGTATCGGTGTTTTCATACTCGTCATGTAAAACCATTATGCAACGTTAAACACAAGGACGCTTTGAAATTGCAATTGATTTACTTACTTGAATATTTGTCATGGACCAGTCTTCAGTGAAAGTGGGAGCCCCATCACAGGGAAACTGTGCTGGTTTAGCTGTTTTGTAGCGTAACGCCCCGAGGTAAGCCTAGCCGGGGCTTCTCTCTGTCGTCACCACTGTTAGTGCAGAAGCCGGCCTTCGTGGATCAGAGGGAGATTACCACATTGCGGCTTGTAGCCACCAAGACGGCGGTCATCCCTGGTACGGTTTACTCATCTGGGCTTTCCATTTAGAAACGCTGGACTCTTTCTCAACTTCGGTGACCCTGCTGGGGGTTGAACTCTCCGCTGTACTCCGCAGTCCGATACCCAGGAACACCTCCCAGCCACGATGGAGACGGTAAACCGTTTGCTAGGCAGTATTGATTTAGTAATCAGTAATCTCTAAAAGCTCAGCACATTGATATCTTGAGTGGGGATTTTGCTCAAAACTGTATTGCCCTGTTCTTCTTCAACAGGCTCAGCTTTGAGCAATTAATCTATGAGCGAAGGTACGTGTCGCGAAGGTTAGATGTGCTCTGCGGATACACACGTCGTCGATGGATCGATCCTGTGCCGAAGGCTTACCAAGCCTTCCATGCTTTCGAGATCGCTGAATTGATGCCAGAACTTGTTGAGAGAGTGTAGGCAGCATTGACTTTATAGCGGCATTAGGCCGACTCTCGTTGTTGTAAATGTCCAGATATGCGTTCAATCGCCTTCAACTAAGCTTGATGAAGTCGAATGCATGACGCTTCTCTCAGTGATTGCTTAACACTGAGACCCTTATTTATCTTGCTTAACATGTTGAGTAATGGATTGGTTTGACTTACTTTGGCATTTCGAGATAACATGAACACCTCTGGGGTAAAATGGTTCAACCATGGACGCTCATTTATCTATAATCACAGGGTAGAAGTTGAATTTTTACCATTTCTGGCTGATATGGATATGTTCAATTTCACTCCGTTGAATAATTCTGTTTTTTCATCCTTTTTTTGAAAAAAAAATATCGTGAATGGCAAAAAAGGATGTCATCTCAGAGAGTTATCCATCAAAATCTAATTGTGTCCTTTCAGGTGATCGAGTATTTTCAAAAGAATCCCAGCATGTATCATGTCGTGATCTGAATCATAATGGTACGTTTTTTTTCATGCGCTTTTTCTTTTTTTTTTCTATTTTTATGGTGCTAATTCACATTTCCTGGTTCTTTGTTGAATAGTATATAATTCTGTACAATATATAAGCCGAATTTACTAACTACCCAGTATTTTTGTCTGGCTAGTGTCTGCGTTTTGAAATTACTACAACGTACTCATATACTCCCTTTCTTTCAATTCTTACCACTTCACCAGAAGTCTTACTGGAATTTGTTTTTTGATACTTCATGAGAAGATAGATCAATTAGTAATCTGTTTTTACTCGTAAAAATTTGGTCATCAGTGTGAATAGACGGTACAGCATTGAATTCTCCTGACGGGACTGTGAAAAGGGGTTTTGAAATTCCTTAAACACCGGTTTTCATAAGCCATGCATGTCTCGAGTAGGTTTTAGATTAGATATAATTTATTTGATCAGCTGACATTTCGCGGTTACGCCTTCTTCATCAGGTTGTTCACAGTCCTGTCAACCCAAGACCTCCATTACTCAAGCATAATCAATCACCAACTTAGATTTCAATCCCATCACGAACAAAACAAGTTTTCAACATTCTCACCGATAAATGAGTTTTCCACTAAGTTGTCTAAATGAGGACCAACCGTGAACAGATCACATGTGAGAGAGAGGGGCATTACGACTCCCTCCATGAGATCTGTGCACGATTGGTCTCCACTTAAAGAACTCTTTAGAAGATTTATAAAAAGCGGTGAGTATGTTCAAAAGCTCTTTGAGCTTGATGCGACTGAAATTTAAGTCTTGTGAACTTTTTGTTTTAGTGATAGAGGTAAATGGCTTGGGAAGAAAAATCTGTGAATTATTAGCGAAAGCGAGGTTATTAGCGAATCGATCTTGCTGTTTGCTAAGAACTTTCTAGAGTCGAATTTTTTACTTCTCACTATCGTTTTATGCCTGGTTTTATCCTCTAAAAATCTAAGAAGTTGGTGAGTAAGTACTATTCTACCTGAACAACGCCTAGAAGACTCAGCAGTCACATTGCATCCTATTTCTTGTCCAGCAATGTTAGGTTGCTCATCAGATACAACCGTATCGTGCTATTGGAAACAAATTTTCATAACGACAGATTTAAGCGTCAATATTTTATCATTTTTATTCAAGTAAAAATAATAGAACCTCAGTTAGTAAACTTTAAAGAACAAAGCTGCTTTTTTCTTTTTTTCATGTTATCTAGTGGTGGCTTTTTACATCGCCTGTTGTTTGTACTTATTTGTAACAGTTGTTTGGTCATAAAGCATATTTTTATGGCAATCGTTTACATATAAATCTTTGAATATATTGTAAAATATGATATATACTATTGATTGCTGCCTAAAACCGTAAGTAACTTAGTAAAAATGTCTTGTTTAGCTATGCCTTTAGTGGTAAGTGATGACGCTGGCTTTTTCTTCTGTGATTTTTCCAATTCTCTTCCACGAACACAACCGGTTGTTTCGGCAAAATTGTACTTTCGCATAAGGACATCGATATTGCAAAAACTTTCTTTTGAGAATGCAATCGGCAAGTAACTGGAAAGTCAACTGTTCCAACGTCCTTGAAGAAGTGAAGAAATGGAATGACCTTATGGCGCTCTCGTACCCATCGTTGTTGTCACCAATATTTTCATAATAATGCCTTAGTATGTAGTATAATAAACGTAATGAGCACGTAAAGAAGTGTTCGTAGTGAAAAAGTCGCACGCTACCATAAATTATAAGCGGCCATCAATGCTGGAAAATGTGCTGGTGCTGTATTCGGTGCGGGAAAAAATAGGAAAGATAAATCAAGTCAATTAAAGAGCTTATTATTCATCGACTCATTTGTAGTAAGAGATAATGGATCTCAAGGATGTTGGGTTTTTCCTCTGTGTATTCAAGTGAAGGGGAGAGCGTGAGAGTGAGTGCTAGAGTGAGAGGCGAGAGAGAGAGAGAGGAGAGAGAGAGGGAGGGGGGGAGCGCACTGAGGTAGGAATGTATTACTTCTACAAAATTCATTGATTTTATAAATTACCCGTCTTTCAATGATACAGAGTAGACGAATGAAAAAAGTACGATGATTCGAAAAAAAATTTTTTCAGGTTATTGGGCTAATTAACCTTATTTTTCACAATAAGTGTGATTTGATTAGTGTTGATTTCGAACGAATGTGATCTATCAAATAATCCAAATCGAATTTTATTTTTGTTTTACCGCTTTTAGCGGTGGTATGATGTTTCAGATTTACCCAGTGATGTAGAGTGATGCGCAAAACTTTTGTGTCAGACGGGACTCGAACCCACATCCCACTCTATCGAGGAATGCGTGATGTAACTCGTTGCTCTACTGGACACCCATGTTGTGCCCACCACTCTTTCTGCACTACAAAGCATCTTTCTCTCAGCCCGCAAACCAGTCAACGACCTGGCCCGGGTAGTCAGCATCGACACTTGAGCCCAGTCAAGCTGACAGAGATTGGGTATTGAATGATGAATCGAATTCTCTTTTGTTTAACCGCTTTTAGGGGTGGTATGATGTTTCAGATATATCCAGTGATGTCGAATACCAAACTACCTGGGCCAGGCGGTTGGACGGTTGGCGGCTAACAGATAGATGCGATGTAGTGTAGAAAGAGTGTGTGTGACAAAATGGGTGTCAGTAGTGCAACGGGTTAGAACACGCTGTTCTGGATGGAGTGAGGTGTAGGTTCGAGTCCTGCTGACTCAAATGTTTGCGCATCACTCTATATCAATGGGTATGATCTTATCAATGTTTTCCAATATTCTGTTCAGTTCAGTTTGTTCGCAGAATAATGTCTGAGTTATCTTTGAAGCATCAGCACTTTAATCTTATCACCTCGAATATTGTGTTTATGATTTATGTCGTTACATTGCAGATATAACGCTGTGAATTTTTGTAAATTTTTGTCTTTACATAATTTTCTGATGCATTTAGGGCATTGGACTAAAGGTAAAGGAAAGCCAATCAAACGAAAAGTAAAGGTTTAAAGTTTGACATGAAAGGACAAAATTGGTAATATGGTTGATTTTCAAAGTTGCTGTTGAGTCCTTGATTTTCAAGAATGAAGTGCATCGGCACTGTCGTCAACGTCGTCCATCTAAAGACTCTATGTGAAGGATATTCGCACATAATTGTTCGCATAACTTGCGCGAGAGGGGTAGCTAGAAGAACTTTCAGAGGCTAGATGGTAAAAACAAGAAGAAATGACAGGGGATTCTGCATGAAATGAGTGAATGACAGCGAGGATGTGGAGGGCATGTCTGGTGAGGAGCGACTTGTTTTCTTCACGGCAATGCTACATGCGATCGAAATTGGCTTTTGCAGGGATATTCGAAAACGTTCCGAGAAGGGAAAATGTATTCGAAAAAGAAAAGGAAAGTAAGAAAGTCTAACATGGAGCACTAAGGTGCTCATCAGAGACAAGATTTTACCAGAAGAGTATCATAGGGACTACAGTGGACTTTTGTAATCGCTCGTCACAAATTTCTGAGTCAGAGCGAATCCACAGCAGTAGAAGAGTATTGTCATAAAATCGGCAGATGTGTTAGAAGTTCATAATATGCGACCTCCCTTGAGCAAGCCAAGCTTAACCATTCCATTGCTCGAACATCATGCAAGTGAATTGAAATATGAAAAGGGAAAGAACTAAATGAGAAATTCCACCCTCACATAACCTAATTACTTATCGCACTTTTGGGACTTTTCATTAGTTGATTAGCACTGGAGCACCTTAATAGGTTTTTTTTTCAATTACTGTGTCATTGCTAAACAAAAATACGTTCGTTTCATTTATGCCAGTCCATTCGCTGGTTGCTAACTTATGAGTTTGATTTGTCATTGGATGTTGTTCAGATTGAAATAACAAAAGTACACTGTATGAATTAAAAGTTAAAGATTTCAGTGAAGGTGAGGAAACGAGAAACCACGTCGATTTTACTTTCATTTGAATACTGTGATCTGAACATTTTAGCATACTCTTCATATATCTCATATACTTAAAACTCAATTATCTTTTTCTGTATAACGATGAGATGCTGCTCGGTCTTGAGGAATGGAAAAAGCGGTTTAATCATGTCGAAAACCTCAATACTTAATGTTCTAATGATGGTTCTCTATTCTGTTGTCTATTTTTCTGAGTTTTGTCTTCTTTTTTCTAATCGGATGGTCTTAATGTGGAAGAATATATGATATATATGCATGTATATGTATATATACGTGCACATATGTACATACGTACATATACATATGTATAGCCCGAAAAGTAATATAATTATATCTACTTATATATACAATATATATACATTAGTAAATATGCTTGTATATGTGTATCTATACACGTATATGTTTCTGCACATAGAAATATATGCATCACCTCTGTTCTTTTATAAATGTGTACACATTTGAATATACATATATGTATATATGTACATATATATATATATATATTATATTATATATATACGTATATGAATACGTATATACGAATACATGTATGAATACATGTCTATGTATATGTATACACATATATATATGTACATGTACGTTTATGTACATTTGTACGTATATATGTGTACATATGTGTACGTGCATATATATATATATATATACACATGCTACTACGTATATATGAGTCTTATTAAGATTCATATACATTTGTTAAATAAAGAAACTGTTACATATACAGTCATTTTACAAGGCTTTTTTCTCTGGATTGTTAAAACAGCGGTACTGTAAAGTCACATGACATGTCGTTGACTATTTGTCAATTGAAAAATCACGGACTTTGCCCGGGATACCATTAAGTACAATAACTAGGTTCTTTTTGTTTTTTTTTTCGATTGATTATTAAGTATTGTGATACTGAAGTTGTCACTGATCCTCTTAGAAGCCAATGAAGTGGTATAATGTCAGATCTTCAAGAATGGACTTCCTCCTTTTTACTTGGAATTTATAGAAGCCCACGTCCTTTCAAACTAATGATTACCAAATTTTGTATGTGAAGTGTGACTAACAATTATAGTTTCTCAACTCCTCTATAGCATTTGAATTTCTAATATAGTAACGGATAAGTGATTTTAACAAGAGTAGAAAATAAAGTTGACCAAATAAATGACTGGTTCATGTGGTTTCAGTTTAGTGGTTCACTAATTTATAATTTTATGCCGAGTTGAATGCATTTATAAAATTAACTTATTGATAAAAGAATAATTCTTGGATATATCATCGATATGGACGTTTAATGCAGAAAATTTTGGAAATCATGTATGGACGTTTATCTGTGATAACGAACTCACTTCAAATTTGTAGACACTTGCTAATGATATTAGGTGTTTTCTGTGATTATCATTTTGAATAAATTTTTAAATCTCATCAAAATGCACAAATTTCGTTCTGAAATCGTGACTTCAGTAAAATTTTCTGACGTGTAGGATTTAGACTAAATAACCAGCAGTTTTCTTCAAAATTTTTTGAAGTGGATTTAGAAGCTTTGGAAAAGAGGTATTGGATAATTGAATAGAGCTCATATTTGATGCAGTGGGAGTTTTTTTTCTCGAAAGAAAATGGAAATTTGTTTGAATGTGTATTAGCGATCGGTTTATTCTTGTGTACCTAGTTCCATTCGAAGATTTGAATTTACCAAATTTCTATTTGTTTTGGTGGAATAAGCTGTGAGAACTTTATTTGAGAAGTGAGTTCATTGTGATTAGACGAAAAATAAAGTGTATTACTTCAGAATGTCTTATGTTCATAAACTATGCCGATAATTCGGCAAATTAGACTGAATCTTGATCAGCAATTGTTCTATGGAACCTTGGTGAATAGAAAGCTTTATGATCATTGGTAACCACGTACATTTCACATCAATTGACCTCACGTCGTATATTTGCCAATTGCCGGCAGATAGAGTAGGCGGGTCGTATTGTGCAGGTGTTCACACTTGGGAATGGTCCATGCATTTTGTTTCATGCATACGGCACGTTTGAGGTCATCCAAGGTAACCACCTGTAGTGCTTTCCGACCCAGAATTGTGAGTGAACTCACAAGTGACGTTGGGCCAGGATCTGCACCCTAGAACTTTTTTCAATCGGTGAAATGCACCCAAGTCACCGCTTTTTTGCACTAACGACTATTGTAACACTAATTTTCAGAATGACTCATGTTTGCTCATAAAGCTTACAAACCATGGCACTATGGACTCAAATAATACCACGTAGTTAGTGCCGAAACAAGTTTTACTGGTGTGATATTAGAGTGGATAATGTTAGATACTATACGAAAGATATATATTCATCCATCCGTCCAGTCCAGTCTGGTCATCTCATGGAGAAGAGATTTGGCATTGGCTTAGTTCAGTGAAGCGCGATTGGCCGGCGATTTACTAATTGCCACGCTGCGAGATTTTCAATTAGTGGTAAGGAGATTGATAAATTAAAGTCCCTCTCATTCAGGGAAATTTTAATACCTCATTGCTTCATTACATTTGGAACTTGTACAAAGTAACTTTCAGTCGACTCTTTTTCAACTTCGCTACAAACATCAATATAGTTTTTGAGAGTGTTTAAAGCCGTTCAATTGACACATCAGTGGGTTACGTTCTTTTTATCCCTGTCATTAAGTAGGGTTCAGTGTAGGGCATGTGGCTCTGATGTAGCGGGCGATACCGCCGAAACGTATGTCAGGTAACAACGACGTGTACAACTCGAAAAGGCTTCAGATATTCTTACAACCTATATTGAATGTACAAAATAATTTCTTGCCCATACCTTTAGTCGGGGATTCCTCAGGTCGTGGTTATATTGATGCCTTAGTCAAGATCTATGTGTTGATTTCTGCTTTCGGATAATGAAAAATGGTGTCTACCACGGAGAATGATCAAACAAATATCGGACGGCTGTATCCATGTGATGCCTTAATGACCTTATATCGATTCATAATGATGCAGCTCTTATATCTACACAGAAGAACACACACAGACTGACCATATGGTGTCTAGTTGAGGCATTATTTGCGGGACTGCACGTCGTTACTAAGATATCTTGGACGTTAGTCTAACGAGGATGTTTTGATTTGCCTCATTTGTCGTTGTCCAATCGGTATGCCTTAGCACAAATTCCGCTCCCCTTCAACGCTAATCTGTAGCTCAAAAGTAAGAATCGTCTTCTATAGCTATTTTAATCGTCTACCCTGCTGTTTACGCAGGTCTTTTGAAGGAATTCTTAATCTGATGTTACTGTCAATTCTTTTTTATACAGACACTCATGTGTTCCAGTCAATTTGTCATCGTTATATAACGACACTAACCGGCACAATTACGACTGGATAACGATACCCATTCCACAAATTTCATCATCGTTATATTACTGCGAGTCATGCCATCTCTTTAGAACCAATAATACCAGTTGCATGCATGAGAATTATTGTAAACTACCATTTCAACTAGTTCTGACTCTCCTGTTCTCTTTAAATTAGTAGTTTTAGAGAATTAGTTTATTTTCACTTTTATTTTTGTTTTTACTTGTCTTCGATATCTATGTGTCAAAAAAAATTTCACATTTCCTTTACATTTCCAATATTTCGTGCTATCTCAACGATATAGATTACATACAAAATACTTCGATTTTGTCGTTTCATCAAGCAGTAATATTCTTTGTTTGATTTTCAAGCGTTTTTCTTTTTTTCAAGTAGTTCTTATTACCTTACTCTGTACTCTTTCATCTTCAGTATGTGGAAAAGTATACTAGAATTTTTGGTGAAGCTTCTATCTGTTGTGCTTGCTGTTGGTCTCTCAAATTTCTCTACGTCCCAACCATTTGTCATTTTTCAGTTTGGGAACGTTTTTTCACCATATTCGATTTTACCTGCACCGCCCTTCGAAGGCCGTTCCATTCTTTTCTCACTTCTCACTGCTGCTCCTTCTTTACACGAACCATTATGTTACTTGAGCATTTTTCATTCAAATATGGTCTTCGATCTGTTCTTACTTTGTAGCTGTTGGAATTAACCTAAATGGTGTTTCGTTCATGAGGGGAAACACTGTTCTTGCGATCTCAGGCTTCAGGAGAAATCGTCCCGAGCAGAGATATCCATTAGCATAATTATAATCCTAAGCAGAAGTGAACCCATTAGCGAAAAGTTTCAGAACTCTCGTGGACTATGGATGCGAGGACACTCAATCGGATGCAAGAGGTGCTCGAATCCGCACGATAGGTGTGAACATGAAGCATGTAAGAATAAAATAACAAATAATAGTTTCATAAGAAAAATCGTATTTTGTTACGAAGACCAGAAAATTCCTCGCAAACGAGATTAAATGGTTTGCGAGCATCGCTGGAAATTTCCATATCTAATTTTAATGGTCAATTTTTCAGAGCCATTTACGTAGGGCTTTTGAACATGAAAATTCCTGAGGTCGTGCAAGAGTTTTGTAACCATGTTGTTTCTGTTGACCGGCTGCTAATTAGATTTCTTTAGTATTGTTCTTGACATTTTTCCAATGGATATCTATTGTCTATATTGTATACAATCCTGTTATTCATCGAGGAAGGTGTGTGTAGTAATTACAGGTAAGCTACTGAATTTAGTTGTAGCGAGCCTTCAAAATTTACTGAAGCTTATCATGCTCTACGGAAAGATTTCTAGCTTGTTTCTTGAAAGGTATTCTCACTACCTTCCCAGTCAGTTGATAACAGGATTTTGGCATATGGACACAAAGATATGTGCTTACAGTCATGTATGTACGTAAGCTATTATGTAATAAGTAGTCTAGCAAAACAAGACCACGTAGCTTCCCACTAATCTTGAAGATTCTCCAGGTGTGGTAATCCAGGGAGTGTATATATATATACATGTATATATATATATATATATATATATATATATACATATATATATTGTCTTCTAATGAGTAGTACCTAAGAAAAACGATGTGAGGTTAGTGAGTTGGAGACCGAAACATTGACTTTCTGTTAACCTCAGCATCAAAGTTAGTCATTTAAGTATGAAAAGCTTAGTTATCTCGCATCTTATAATTGGTTGATATTGCTCCGAATTACTATTAAATTCTTAATATACGTTCACTTCGACTCCAAAGGATAGGTTAAGTTTGGACTTATTGTTACGGAGACGGGGACATTAACTAAAAGGAAAGCTGTATGTTTCACTAACCTGTATTTATTGTAAATTATCCAACTGCTTGGCCATTTTTCTATTTCGAATATTCTTGTTTGTTTTCACTTATCGAGTTTTCTTTTCACTTTTTGAGTGTTGTAAAATGAGAGAGATTTCCTTAAGTCGATTGAAGCTAACTATTTTATTTTAGGCGACTGAATTTATTAACTTACATCATTATTAGATACTTGCACTTTACACAGCTGCACTTTCAACTGCGTTGTTTGGTTGAATACGCGTGTGGCTTGTTCGTGATGAGTGTCGAATTTCTGCACACGATTCACTTTATGAACACAACATCAGCTCATGTCTGTCTAAGTCTCCAAAACGAGACTATTGAGCGTGTAGAAATTGTCCGTGAAAAGCTCATAGAGGATAAAGCTCTCGGCTTTTATTAATCCATGAGGGATTGCGACATGCATACGTCTCAGACTTTTGACTTCGTTTGAGGTGATTGAATTCATATCTGGCCTTTTCACGATCTCGCGATCACTTGCAATGGCCTCCCACTGTATCGAGTCAGTGCTGCTCATCCTTCCAGAGAAGTCTGAGGCCAGTCTGGTACCAATTTACCGAGCTCGGAGGGATGGATGGCTTGGTGGGCTATGGGTGCGAGATCGAACCATCGACCTTATGTGCGACGCAGAGCACCTTTTTTTTTGTATTTCTGTCCCGCTTTTCGGTGATTGTGAATACTTTTCGTAGCAGTTATGTTTCCAATATGTTTAATGTCTGCTTAGGATTACTGGTGCAGGATATCAGCATCCATAAGCGTGGAGGCTTGTTGGTCGAATCTGGACGTTGACTTTTTGAAAAATGAGCGTTTTTGTATAAACAACTTTGCTCAAAAACACATTAGCTGTTGTTTAAAGCGGCACTATCATAAACTGAGAAATCCTATGAATTTTTTACAACAGTGTTTGATTTGTGCAATTCAAATTTCACAGAACATACAAGCAAGGTAGTATGAAATTTGCATGATGAAATTCTAATTCTTACATGCACGTAAGTTCATCCAGTTGCGATGTTGCGCTCTGCGGGTAACGTGTTGCTAGTCCTTCACATGTTCCTTTAGTCAACGAAACAAGTCACAAAAGAATTAACATCGTTGGGAGGAGCAATGAACAAACGATAGTTGTTAACCAGCCAGATTTTTGGACCAAGCCAATAAGCCAGACCAGGAAAAGCGCCATGTGTATATCTTCATGTCAGGAGAGCCAGGTGTTAGGCATGTGATGTGCGGTTGACGATCATGCATGAATCATTCATTGGTGACAGAATTGTTTTATACTAGCTAGTTCTTCGTTTTTCTTTTGATAAAAAAAAACCCTGTCATGACTGCAGTTACCTGTTTATGTATCTCCCAAATCAAGTCTAACTACATAAAGGTAAACCGTTCTGTTGTCCCTCCACAGAGACAGTACTGTTGTCGTCGCTGTAACTCAGTCGTTCTGCTCGATACCGGTCTATTTATCATCAAAGACATATATTGTGGTTTGATATTGGTTCAACTATATTGTTGAGTTTTGTTGTGCATTTGGGATGAATCAGCCAAGCCTAACAAAAGAATTCCCAACTCTACCAGTTCATACTTATTTCTGCAGTCCTTCTTTTCTACCTTCTATGTTTGCTTACAGTTTTTTCATCGATGGATGTGCAGACTTCATTAGACAATATTTAAACAACTATCCCTCAAAAACTTATTAGCAAAATAAATCACTTTACTGACACTATTATTATATACTTCTTCTCCTCATCTCATAATCTCAAATAAGTCTACATAGTCAATCCTTTTTATATCAACATACTGCTATTAATTTGGTTTCACAAGAGGTGTCTTGAAAAGTGATGAACTTCATTCGTGTTTGGCGCTGATGCCCCTATAAATTTGTAGGGGCTCGATTGAACTGAAAGGCATGTGCTACTGATGAGGCTTGACATGAAACCCGGAAAGTTCGTCTAGTACTCGAAGTGCCATATCAGACCTCTAAAAGGCTCAAAATATGCTATCAGATTGTATTCACTGCATTAAATTCTCTATTAAACTCATCACACCGCTTATTTCGTTGAAATATGGACAAGAAGTGAAAATGTGGTTTAAGTCTGGATTTTACAATCGTAAAATTGAAGTCCAGTAGCAGTGCACATTGAGATGCGAGCTATTGAAGAACAGGCAGTGCGATTTTTCTATTCGAAATTCATCGAATAACTTCGAATACATCGAGTCTAACTCTTATCGGAGCTCGTCCGTGTGTCTCCAACATTGACAACACCTTCACACTGTATAAATAACGTGAAGAGGTATTGCCCATGTGTGTGTGTGTATGTGATATGTGTACGCAATCGTGTTTAAGTGGCAGTTCGTCCATGGAACGTGGTAAAGGATCTCATAGAACAAGAACATTTACTCCCAGAGTTTACACACTCTGAATGAATGTAGTCCCAATCAGTAAATCGTTCGATTCTTCACACCATTTTTATGCTCTAATAGACTGAGTTTCAGTTATCATACAGTGTCTACTGCACTAACTATTGAGAAGAAATGAATTTCCCATAGAATCCTGGTTTCCATATGTCTTATATACTTTAAAACTTCTCCTTATTAATGCTCCAAATTTAGCACTTCTTTTGTGCGCTTGACTACAACAGTTTATAGATGGACGCTACAGAGAGTCACTTATTTTAGAAATAGACTATTAACCCTTTGCAAACAGCACTTTGATCGACATCGCACGCGGCGCGTAATTTCCGTTATTTTAGTAAAGATTTCTTTTCTGTTTCAAAGAAAAAAAACAAGTTTTTCGTATCGCCTGATACTCCCTAATTTTCTTTACACGCTCATAGACTTTTTGTGGATATGGACCTCTCATGTTCCAGGAGAACTCCGAATATGAAACGTATTTTGAACCTTCTCTCGTACAGCGCATTGTGAAGACGTTTTCAGCAACCAATTTCAGTTTTGGAATCGCTGAGATTTGTGCTGTCGAATGAGTATTAGTAAAGTCTAACGAAAAGCTATTCATAGGCCTTAGTCGAGCAGTAAATAAGTCAAGTGTTTTCTAATTTCTTGTTTTGTAACAACAGCACACTAAGAAGGCTTTTTGAAAACCAAGCGCAGTGCTGAAATCGCTTCAATTCAAGCTTGCAAATGGCTACTAAATATCTACGGAGGAAGAACTTTATGCAGCGAAAAAGATCTCTGTAAAAAGAAGACAAAATGATCCTCATCGTCTGCAAAAGGTTAAAAAAGCAATTGATGTACGAAGAGCAGTCGGACTGTATATAGGCCACGGTCATTTTATATCGTTCCAGTTTCTGAGAGTCGATTTATTACCTCACAATTCTGTAAATCTGGTCGACTCAAGTTCCTTGATTTTGTTTTTAGGGTCCGCAGTTTCCAGCTTGATTTCGAATTTTTTCCATGACTTTCACACTTCATTCTGTACTAGTAGTTCTCCGTGACTTCTCTGCAATCTCTTTAGCGTGATCATATGCAAATAATGTCGACATAGCGTAATCTGATTATTTATGTACATACTAGGTAGCAGCGTGAACATTTTATCAGTAATGTCAAGGAACGAGTTGTCACACTTGAATATTTGATCTGTCTATCGCTTTTTCAACTGTATTACTAATCTCCATTATACACTTCATCCATTTTTGTGTGACTTCTCTTGAATTCTAAGCTACTACTTTGTGTGCGAATCTTGCTGAAGAGATAGCTGTGCGAATCCAGAAATAGGTAATGAACTTATATGAGGTTTTGAATAAGAAGTTTAGGTGGCATTCAAAACTCGTAAAATTTGATTTTCTAGTCACGTCGTGAAGTATTGTTTGTCATAATTGTAGTCTTTATTGCAGTTTCAGCAGTGACGAAAATGCGGCGGACACGTCCAAAGTCGTACGTGTTGGCTACGTCCACCAGCCTTCCAGAGACTGAGCCGATGTCGTTCAGTCACGATGATAGCAGGTTCTTCACTGATACGTTTGTATTTCTACACTTCAAAATTTACAGTTTTTTTAGGGAGTTATCATCACTTGGATCATTGTCATCCATCGGTCATACTTCTCGCTCAGCTCAAAAGTCACACAATCAGTCACACTCGCATCGTATCCAGAAATTCATAGCTTTTTTCACTCATCAGGTTGTTTACAGTTTACCAACACTGACTGGTTATCTGTTGACTTATCATCTCTTAATTATCTACCATAAAGTTTACCTCAACGTTCCCACCCAGAACTTTTTTGCATGACGCATAGTCGCATTTCACTGTGCGGATCTCAGAACTTGTATCATCCGATTCGTTTCTTTTTATAGAATGTCTCGAAGGTCCCTCCAAAATTTCGTATATTGTTTCGACAGCTGCAAAAATATCGTCTTTTGAATGTCGTGGCATATTGGCCAATGTAATATTCCTATCTTGAAAATAACCGAGCAAATGCGATCCCATTTGATTGCAAACGAATACTGAAGAGTCGAACAAGCACCTTGCATCCATAAAGACTGCATCACAGATCACTCGGCTGCCGCCTCTTACGCCGATTGATGACAATTATTCTTATTTATGACTTTTAGACCAATATTTTCGCTGGTAATTCCGATCCCTGGTTTTGGAGTGGGTGGTCATTGTCAACAGTGAAGACGTGGCGACTTCTCCATGAACATTGCCTCATCAGTTCACGGGAATCTGAAGAAAGTATCAAGTGGCAAAAGTTTACAACAACATTGAGACACTGAGTTGAACTTTCGTACTCTACCTGTCAAAAGAATTCCGTGTTACACAGAGGTTGGACGTGGTTTACAAGCAAAGAGGCTCGATTCTGAGCCTTGAGTTGTCTACGCGCCTACTCCTCCCGGCCTACAAACTGATATCGGAATTATCTAGGAGGATTAAAACACTCTCATCACATTGGTTGGTCTCTTTAGGTCATGTATAGGCTTAGACGAGTGTTTAGTCATCTCTATGATGTTCAATGGAGTTGGACGAATGGCACTTAGGTTGATCACGTCAATTGTTCATGCTTTATTCTTTCATCTAGCAAATTTCAAAGTACCTCTTCAATAGAGAATCATTGTTATCGTATTGTTGTATTAATTGGACTTACATACTCGCCAAGCGTCCACCAAATCTGTCCACTATCCAGTATGTACAGACTTTGTTTTCTTCTTCTGCTCTAATAGAATATTGGGAAGTAATATAGCCATACAAGCAGAGCTTCGTATAACTTACGAGCGTACGAGAAATTAATAATCCAAGTAAAAACGAAGGTCACTGAAATCTGTTGAAAGACACGACGTTATCTCGCAGTCATCGTCCCAAAAACTTTTCGACCTTGTGGAGAGTATAATTATTCAAATATTGTGTTGCATCTTCTTTACGAGCACATGTGGCACAGTGGTTAGAGGCGCTCTGCGTGGCACATGAGGTTAATGGTTCGATTTTGCGCTCATGGCTCACCAAGCCATTCATCCCTCCGGGGTCGGTATATTGGTACCAGACTGGTCTTAGACTTGTCTGGGAGGATCAGCAGCACTGACTCGGTTCAGCGAGAGGTCAGCGCGAGTCATTGTAAAGGCGAGATATGTCAGTCACCTCAAACGAAGTTGAAAATCAAAGACGAATGCATGGCGTATCCTTCAGGGATTGATCGACGTCGAGAGCTTTATCCTCTATCCTTTTATCTTCTGAACAACTGGAAATGCTCTGTGAACTACGCTACGTAGGAGCTTTTTTAGTAGAATTCCGTCATCAGGTAGCAGTGTCATCTATAAGCTTGGAGAAAAGAGTTCGACAACGTGCAATTTTTTTTTCTGCGCTACTTGTAGCGCCAGTTTTTAACGGAATGGTCAACTACTAGCCGAGATTGAATATTCATGAGTAAAAATCGCGTGATCAAACAAAAGTGTGAAAATCACGTTCACGAAAAGCAAATTTTGTCAACAGTTTATTACTACACCCTGGAGAACTGAATATGTATTAATGCTCTTACTTTGTAAATGTATCTGGGTCGGATTTAAAAAGTAGTATACGATTTGATCTAGTGATTGAGCAAGAAAACACTGGATTATGGTTTGTAAGAACATCGAAAATGTACTGAAGCTAATAAAAACTCATATTTTTGCGCTCATCTCTGGGATGCTACGGTCATACTTTGACCTAAAATTTTCTAACCTAAAGGCCACGTAAGAAGAAATAAAGTTGGCATTTGCGTTACCGAATATGTTACTGATAAAGTGTTTGAAGGGTGTACTATGTCATTGAAATGAAGAAGAAATTTACGCCCTACCTAGACGATCAAAGCGGCCAAAGTCCACCCCTTTGTGATATAAATGATTGGATACCCTTCGTATAATCGTTCAAATACCTGATAATAAACGAGATCACAGCACATGTGATGCAAATAATCCTTGTTCTTCATAAATATCGGAAAGGATTCAGTTGAAAAAAAACTAAGCTGTCAAAGTCCAAATCTTGAATTCCTCTTGCTTGTCTAAAAAGCCTAATCAATAACCTGGGAAAACTGTGCTTCATTCAATTCAAAACTGGGGAGGAATTCGTATTGGTTTGCAAAAAAGTTCCTGTGTGGCACATGTACCCTGTATAGGCCTCGTTTTTAGAATTCTCCAGCGAAACCACGGGCAAAACGGTCACTCACGTCACTACCTCTGTGTAGAGATCCACTGCCTTCTACCGTACTTCGCGCAAGTAAACTCGTCCGACAGGGATGGCTTCGACATCAGGTTATTGTTTATATCATCTTGAGAAATTGTATGTAGTTCATACAAGACTAACGGTCAACATTGTGCGACCTCAAGCGCCATTCTTTTTTACGCGAAATTTCTTGTATTTTTGGTGGCCCTATTGAATCCAGTTGGAGTTCATTCATTTGACCGCTTCTTGTGTTGATATGATCTCATAATATGCCCAATAATGTACAGAACTGTGCAAAAATATTTGCGTCAGCCGGGACTCGAACCCAGATCTCACTCTTTCCGGGAACGAGTGCTGGTCGGTAGTGCAACGGTTCAGCACGCGCTCCCGGAAAGAGTGAGATCTGGGTTCGTCTCCCGACTGAGGCAAATGTTCTTCCACAGCACTCTACATTACTAAATCCAGTTGTTTTTTTTTATCACAACCTCTGGGGTGAGGTGGTGAGATAAGAGCAAAATTGACAATCTACAGTGAATTTTGAACTTGGGATTACCCATTCCGGGGTTCGCGCGCTGTTCCTGTATCAACCGAGACTCTTGCTTTGTTTTTGTCTCAACCTAATCAACCCCATCGGTGCTATCAGCAATCGCCCGTCAGCGGGTATGATATGAAAGTCACAAGTCGGTGTTGAACTCAGTTAACTGAAACTTCAGGCGGAATCAAAATGGTTTTCTCTATACACTTCCTATTATACGTAAAAAGAGGCAGTAAATGGAAGTTAGAACACTGTTTGTTCGGCAAGAATTCTTTACTTTAGTGCTTCTTTAGCAATGATATATTGATTTTTAGTGGTATGCAAAACTTTGATTATCAGGCGGTAGTTAAACCCACGTCTCACCATTTCCGGGAACTGTGCTACTCTTTGCACTACCGGGGCTCCTGTCTGCTGTCGTTCTTTATGCGAACACGTTACGATTGTGTTAGCAACCGACAGCGGTTTGTTGCGGTAACCACATGCCATCACTGAACCGACTTACGGTGACGGCTACTGGATATATATAATCGGCAAGAATTTACGAGTTAACTGCTTTTTTTGGAAGTGATGGCAGAACAGGAGCACCGGTAGTGCAGTGGTTAGCAACCGCCTCCGCAAGTGATGAGCCATGGGTTGAACTCGCGCACAAGGTTCAGAGTTCTGCATGTCACTCGATATTATTGAATGTGAACTCAAAACATTGTTCTTATCTGTCTATCTGTTGCATTATAGATTTCAAAACTTTATCATAGTCTCGAATAGGTCAAGAAGCCGGAGAAATATACCAGAAATTTCAGAGGGGAAATTCAACGTACTTTTGGTCGGACGTTTCTTAATAGCAGAATTTTTAGGCGGAGTTTCAAATTTCTTATATATTGAAAAAATAAGTCTTTGGGACATCCACTTTAATTGTTTCGATTCTTTTCTCGTAAAATGTTTGCATGATTTTCTTGTGGAGAATTTTCGTCTCGTTCGTCCAGAATAAGATGTGACTAGCTCTCAAATGGTTTGCGAGTGACAGTTTCAAGAATTCACATGACTAACTAAGCTGGAAAACATATTTCAAACTCACGTAATGTTTTCCTACCTTACATTTTTGATGTATAACAAAAAATGTATGTTTTTTATGAAAACTTCAAGCAGTGGAATGTTACTAGATAGTCACATCAAATCTTAGTTTCCTAATTCTCTCTAGTCTGTGATTCACCTCAACTTTCTTCATTTCCATAGTCTATGGCGTTTGATTGAATAACGTGAGATGAAATTAAAAGCTCCTTTCATTGAGGAGATATTTTTGAAATTAGATAGTTGAGAATGAGTATGAATGCCAATCAGTCATAGGTATTGGAAACCCTTCATTCTTAGTACTTAGTGTTGCCGCGTTGATAGTGATTTGAAGCGCCTTTCGTATTCTTGTGTCAGCCGATTTTTTTGGTCTCATTTATCATCCACCAAGTAGTAATTGTTAACTATGATTGATGAAAGATTTGCTTCAAATCTGCACAACTGCGAATTAGTCACATGTCAATTAATTCACTTCGATCATTCATGTTGTTCACATGTTAAGAATGTTGATTATTAAAGGTCTCAAAGAAGTCGATTGAAAGGTATTGTTCACATATGCCCATGTAACAGCCGTACGCCATGCAGTCGGCAATCAATCACTCTGGAAGAACGCAACACCATGTGATCATTTCATTTGACATGGAGTGATACTTCTTTAGTGCCGATTCCCTATAATGGTGAACCGAATGACATGTGATATCGATGGAGGCTTGCAAGAAAGCCCAAACATACGTCTACCACTCGAGGTGCCATGCCAGACCTCATGAAAGGCTTAAAACATCAGACCGTACTAAACGTTTTCTGTTAAACATATGGTGGAAATAAGGCATAAAATGTTCGGGATCGACCTGATCAATACCTCAGTGATTCACCTTGCATTTTACTTCACTAAAGATTGAAAAGATTAAATAATGCATTTTTGGCCTGTAGAGTGTCCTGTAGTGGCCTACTGCTCTCAAGTCAGTATATCGGTTAGTGCAGTTAACGGAACTCTGACTACATGCTTATTGCAGGGCACTTGTGAGACTGCACAGGCATGAACTATACTTATAAACTTATAACATATGGTAAACCTTATTTCTGTGCTCAGTTTGTGAAAAAGGCGGAAAAGTATGTTGAACTTATTATCATTACAATAAGAAAACAAAGTTTTGCGACAAATTTTCAGTTGATTTATTGTGTCATAAATAGCTCAACAAGAAGAGTTTCAGGAGTTGGCACTGGGAAAAAGCGGCAAGCAGCGATTGTGGCAGGAGTGCTGGGCTATGTTATACGAGCAGAGCCTTTACTTGTGTCCTCATGAGCCAGTGGCGACAATAGCTGAGAACTCGGATGAGAAGGTTGTCTCACGAGTCTTTATCCAAGAGGAATTATGTTTATGCTTGAGTAGGCTTGCTAATATTTATGAGAACAATTGATGACGCGTAGTACTTGAATGCATCGAGATAGAGGATTTTCGCACCTGTTTTTACATGTCGATTTTGCACATTCACCTATATGAAACTCGCATACTCAGATTAGAATTATATCGTACAAACTTTCTTTTCCACGGTTGAGTTTACAAGATCGATCAATCAGAGTACATTTTTTTGCTCAACGACTGACTCAAATCAATTGCTTAGTGAATAAATAGATTTTATTGCTTTCATTGGTGATGTGAAAGTAGGATCACTTCGAGAGGGTCATATCTGTCGACTCAATTCCAGATCATTCATTTACCGCCTTGTGCACGTGTCGATGTAAATTCGTCGATCATCGACATTGCCTACGAATGGCTGGCGATGAGCCGCACAAAGCATGTCATTCGTCTCGTCACACAAACCAGAACTGAACATTTGTTTGAGTTGGACAGGTGCGTCGGCACTCTGATTAACTAACTCATTGTATTGCGACATATTTCGAAAATGCTTCATAAACAACGGAATCGAGCAGCCATCGTAAAACATCCAATGAACATTTCACAGGCTTCAATTTTTTATGATCCAGCAATTTTGTTTTGAGACTAGTAAAGGTAATGTCATCTTGCTTTAGACCTCAAGTTTCCTCTGCGTTAAATTGATAACAAGTTGCGAACTTATTGTTATTGGATTTGGTCCTTGTTACCAAAGAGATTTTTGACAGAATCACAGCATTTTGCGCAATTGAGAGCTAACTGAAAATGTCAATTATGCAAAACTATTCTGATATCAATTCAAACAGTCAATGGCACGCGATAAATTCTGATTGGTCTTCGTTGTCATCTATTCGGATTGCTAATAAATGAAAATTCGTACTATAATTCATGTCAGGTTTGTATGAATATTGAAATTAATTTGGTGACGTCACTTGAGTCATATTGACGGGCTCTGTTTAATTTAGTTTGTACCAGCTTATACACATTAATTTGACATTGTGTTCAAATTATGGTGATTATAGCTTGATAGTTCATATATTTAAATATATGTATATTACATATATGTATATACACATATATATGTACTCATATACATATGTATACATGTAAATATATACATTTATATGTATACATGCACATATGTATATATATATGCATATGTATATGTATACATATATATGTGCACATTTGTTGTGCACATTTACATATATGTATACATATACATATACACGCACGTATATACACACACGTACATATATGCGTATGTATATACATGTATATTTATACATGCATGCATATATTTATGCACATTTATATATATATACGCGCATATATATATATATATATGTATATACATATACATTCGGTTTGAATGCAAAAATTCTTTGCTAGCGTCGCGTCAAAGCCTATTATCCCGGGAGTACTCATACGTGATTATAATGATGATAATGATGTTAGTGATGAAATGTATTGAGGGATACAACGAGATCATCAGCACTTTGTGCAGTTAATTTTTTAGTTTTCTTTTGAAAACACTCTCAAAACTGTTCTATAAATTTATCAGTAAAATAGTACGTAGTACATTAGAATTGCATTCGAATATTGGTGATTTCTACGAGAATTCAACGTTGTAGATGAAAAGCAGCCGCCGGAAACTGTTGTCAAAGCGCTTGCGGTTCTATCGAAAATGATTTTTCCTTTCTTATTAAGTTTAGCTTATCATACGTTATCAGAAAAACTGCTGCAGTAGTAAAAAAACCAATGGGGATTGTAATATGTGTTAGATCATACATACTTCTATACGTCTTAGGAAGATGCAGTGTTCAGTAGATGGCCGTGGTTCCTACCTATGTACTCTTTATTGCCAGTTTCCTGAAATAGATGAAATACGACCAGAGAGAGTGGAGAATAAATGCATTGACCTTTGTTCGACCCCACTCCGACCAACCATAACCCATAATTCCGTAGTCGGTTGATTCGTTACAGACTTATATGGAAAACTTTTTCCAATCCACTGTGACCGGGCTTCAACTTCTTTAATGCAAATTTGGGATCGCTCAGCTTCTGTTATAGCAGGATTATAGGTCGGATGCATTCGATATACCTTTCTTTTCAATCAGTATGTTGATGAGAAGTAATTGTGGTTTGAGATCGATCTGGAGCGCTATTACTTTTGTAATCTCCTTCAAATAGCGAGTATGTGAGAATGGTCACCGTTGAGTTCTTCTGTCGTGTGGTCTCAAGAGGATCAGCTTTGATGAGTGGATTCCCTCATGATTTCTGACAAGGTCGATAGAAAAGTAATCACGTTTTATCCATTGTTGAAATACGTCTCTTTCACAGAACTTCTTGAATCACCACTATTGCCTTCTACGTTCCCTAAAGATCAGTAGACCAAATGCATTTTTGAGGTTGCGAGTTGTATCTGCTGCCTTACGACCCATTTTGAACTCACGGTCTCAAACCGCAGTTACTTTTGCACTGACTGACTTCTTTTTCACTATCTGAAATAGAAAATAAACAGCAAGTAATGCATCATTAGAATAAAAACTTAAATCGAGAAGTGCGCATTAAAGTGGTATATAACATGTCCGTATATACTCATGAATATATTCCAGTATCAAGCGGCGCATTTCAATGATTCACGAGCCGCAATTACCTTTTCACACCCTATAGTTATCGTTCGCTGAATTGATAGGCTGTATCGGAGTCTGATGTACGTTGCTAGAGCCTCTCTAGTGGTCGTAACCATAGGAGATCTTCAGCAGTTATGGGTCAACGAAAGAAGATTTACTGCTTTTCCACTTAGTTTCCTCGTATGAGAGGCGATTCCCGTCAGATTTTCTGTAGAATGTTCAATTTTACGTGAATTTAATATAGAAATTCTGATACTGACGTCAACTACGGTCACTAATCAGCTGATAAATCCTCACTTTACAATGCAATCTTAGACCCTCAAACAAAGTAAATTACTGAGTTTTTGCATGTAGAATGTTGGAAAATGATATACATATTGGAATTTTGTTTGTTGGTGCAGGTAAACGGGAATTGTCTGAATTCTTTGTTTATGCTGGTTTTTTTAGCAATAATATGATGTTATAAATATAGATCTAAGAGTATTGAGTGGTATGCAAAACATTGGGCCTGAGGCAGGAGTTGTCGAAAAGTGTTAGGAAAGTGGTCATATCGGTGGTGTAGTGGTAGAATGCGCTCTGATATGGGTGAAACACTGATTTAACTCGCGCCCGAGATCCGATTTTGCATACCACTCAATACTCTTAAACGGAAATTGTTAGCAAGAAAGTCAATGTTATCGATTACTCGTTCAGTGAAGCTGAAATGTTGTCATGGATCGCAACTCTTCAATCCTGTGCTGAAGGAACCATGTCCCCTGAATTGTATATTTCATGCTCCGTGAGTTCGTTATTCATTACATTTTTCTAGTTTCTATCTTTTTGCCTTCAATATACTTTGTGTACTACGATTTTTCCAGTTTCTTCTCGTAATTTTATATCGCGTCCTGTGCTACCTTTTCCTTTTTTTTCAGTGCGTTTTTTGTCATCTCGCTCTCTCTCTTTCTCTTTTCAATGTTTCAGTCATATTACTCAAAATTTTATAATTCTCCTTCTTTACATGATATAAATGTCCTGAGCTAATTAGAGATAGATGGCATCACAAAAAAGCACACTTCCAGAAGAGTTTTCATAGACTGAGGATCTGCTGAACCTTGTGGGTATTCGAACAATTCTTGATCGTGAACAAACAAATTCTAATGGTGTTGTTTTATTCAAGTCTGTTCAATACATTGTATTATGGAAAAATTCTCTGGGATCGCGTTGTCTTGAGTTCTTCTGCAACTTTTTGTTAGTGGGAGTCAGCTCATATTCATTCGCCCTTTTAGCTTTTGAGAAAAAAAAAACAGTCAATTCTACGGAATCAGTACGAATCATGCACATAATCATGTGACTCATACAGTTAGGGCGATTTTCGGGGAATGGAAGAGATAAAAATGACGGATATTATGATTGATTATAAATTATAAAAAGAATTTCTGGTGTTAATGAATGTGTTGATTTTTTGATTTGTTTACTAACAGACTGATTACCACTTCGCATTTCCCCGTAATCCTGTCAGTCATCAAGTTACTCGGAAGAGTACCAAGTAGCGTGCTTTTCTGGAACTTAGAAATGATTATTACTATAGTTTACGAATTTCTGATACCCGTTTTCCATGCTCGTCGTCGCTTTACCACATGAGTTTGTATGTCTACATTAGAAAATCTCGCGCACCTCTTTTTTCCAGTTAAGAAATTTCTGTGCAGTAACTTCATGGGACGGACTATCCTTTTCTTTAACTAAAACTTGCACGAGTTTGGTCCTTCTCTCTCCTCGAAATTTGATGGCTAACGTTTCGACCACGACGCCTTCGTGAGAACTTTTTTTCGGACCGCTTTCTCGTGTTTTCTTTTTTTCAAAAAATGAGGGGTCGTTGAGAGTTGGTGACTTTGCAGTTGTGCAGTTGATTCTGCGACACCAAGCTAGCGGCGACGGCGGCTATCCGTTGTCATTCCGGGCTGAGGGAAATGGAAGGGAAGTAAGCTCGGCGGCGGAATCATCAAGCGAGGCCGCTTGCGCCATGACGTCACTGCAGCGGCCTCAATCCTAATATAATTGCTGTAGACTTACGGATGATTGTGTGCTTTTTTTCTCTCCGTGTTCTATATGTTCCTCTTGTTCTCCAATCTGTACCGTTGAAGGATGTTGAGCGTTGATATTACAGTCTGTCTGCTCCACTCATCCCCCCTTCATCAGAATCATTTAGGTCTTCTCCAGTGGCAGAAACGTTCAGTCTTCCTTTATACGACTTATTTTTCTGTTAGTGAAATCGTTGTTGATGGAGTCGCCTACATTAAGCAACGAGTCTTAATTTCCGCTATTCGCTTGATTTACCCGACATGTTCGCACTCTTCTCTCTTTCTTCTTCGACAGATGCAGCAGCGACAAGTGGGCGAAATCGTTGAAAAAAGTGTCCGCCCAAATCGAAATACCTACATGACGTTCGATATCCCAATTGACAGACATTTTTAATGGATACATAGGTTCTTTTTAGGCAGCATGCATAAAGGATACTGTAAGAAAGGCCCCAATACCTCCTTTTATGTCTAGATCGAGTAAAAAGCAATTATAATGGAAAAGATGCTCGAAAGTGCTACGGAAAGATGCCTGACAGGTCCACATTATTACTATATTTATAATGCCTTATTACGTGGAAAATTTGCAGCAGTAGCAGAAAAACAAAAGAAAATTTTGTGGATAATTTGTGATAAACCAGATTATCCATCATATCTCTTCCGTATAGGGCTGGAATAGTGAAATTTTTCATTTTAAACGACGAAGAAAATCGAAAACGACTGAGTTTACGCCATTGATGTTGCTCAGATGAAGTGATTTCTCTACGAGTTTAGCTTTTCGGTTTGCTTATTTGGAATGATTTCAGAAGTTTGTTGCTATCTTGTAGAGCTTACAGGGGCAGTGGACTGATATTTTTTCATTTTTGTCATATAGCAAGCACTATAGAAATATTAGTCACCATTTTTCAAAGCCAAAGATCTGCAAAAGGGTATTTACATGCATATCGAGGTGACTTTTGCTAAAGCAGTCTATGGGTTTTGATAGCATGTTAGCCACCTGACGAATTCGTAACCAGTTAGTGCGTGGATCTCAGAATTATTAACGATTTCGTCAAGTTGTGAGAGATCCACGGTATCTTCTTAATATTCAAAATTATCTCTAAGGTCCTTTAATCGCAAATAGGTCTCACATAGGTTGTGTCTAGGCATTCAGAGCAATCTCCTCGGTTTTAGAAATTTTGGTTGGAATGCTGGATCAGATCCGATCATTTTCATTTCTTCGCTTAACCTTCGAACATTGTCCAGCCGATTTGCACCGTTTTGCGTGGGTCGGGATCTTCGCCTTCCGTCCGTCCGTCCCATTTTCACGTTCACACGAATGTAAATCTATCTATGAAGAGATGTGTATATCCATGGGATCCATGTATGGAGGCCGGGTTGAGGAGAAAGTGAGAGCGAGGGAAGGCCGTCGTCGCTGCTGCCGTCGCAGCCATTGCCGCCGCGTGTGTCTCTGTCTGTGAGTGTGTGTGTGTGTATGTGTGTATCGATTCAACTGGCTTAATTCTCCCTAGTAGACAACACGTCGTCTGGTGATCGTCAGTGTCCATGTGGATATCCACTCTAAGCTGGTAGGCTGGATAACCATTTTCTGGAAGAGCCGTCCTCCGGATTACTGGATGACTACGCTCCCTGTGTCATACGTCATCCCTGTTGTTATATTTCGTTCGCTGGTGTGCTTCTATACGCTGGAAAACATTCCAGACAATCGACGAGTCGACAGCGAACGTGATCGTCGGGTGAAGTACAGCCTGCCTGGCCGATTTGTCTTCCTGAGCTGGACGTGCTTGTCGGGCTAATCATGTCTCAATGGTCAGCCGCCGTCGTCGTCAAACGCCACTTCATATATCATCAGCGCGTCGGCAAATTGATGACGTGCCCGCTTCACAGTGAAATTCGTCTCTTGTGGTGAAGCTCGATCGGGAAGTCGAAGGTGTCGCTGTTGATCCAGAAATCTTATGCGAGATGGAATCAACATGATCAGCTCGGAAGTGGCAGTTGTCGTTCCTTTGCTGATCCCGAAATGAAATGATATGCTATCGGATACGTGAGAATTCATCACGTATGAATGTATCTCGTTGGACAAACTGGATTGTGTGTTCAGTATTCAGCACTACTTCTAAACCATCGCTCCATCAGTCTTTAGTTGATTTCGATCTAATCATCAGATCGTTGAGAAGAGTTGTGGTCCCATCAGTTCTGATGTATTCTTCAATTGATTTCTTTGAGTAGGAAATTACGAGAGCACGCTTAGACTTAGGCTGAGGTTTGAAAAAAAAAATTGATGGTTACACGACTCTCCACTAGCCTCAACATCTGTACAATTCTCGATGCGTTAGTGATTTTCTTTTCGGTAGTATAACAGTACTAATCAGTCATTCTCTACCTTAATCATACTCTCATTCTCAGTATTCGTACTCTCGAAAATCCTGTTCCTCAGTATTTTCTCCATGATTCTAATAGAGATTGATAAGATCTGGTTAAAAAGCTATTATCCAGTGTGTATAACTTTTACGGCTGTAGAAGAAAATTGGATTATGATGTTAACTCGTTCGAGTCCAACCTGTCGTCGATTAGCTTTGCGGAGTGTATTGATGTGAACCAGTGCTTTTCTTTTTCTAAAGGCAAGCTCGCACAAATAGATCATTGAGGATGATTTTATGACTGTTACACTTTCGTAGTGACTCGACTTCTCTAAAACAGTGAGCCTTTAAGTTGGATGTTCTTGAACCGATTCGATAGAATCCAATTTTCATGACTTAGTTCTCCCTGTAGAATAGGAAACTCACTTCTTTACCATTTGCTTGGCTTCAGAGCTCACGAGATAGCTTATTGGCTCGAAGATTTACTGAATAGCTCAATTTCCTGGCAGAATTTATCTCACCAATTAGATTTTGTTCGTAGTTAGCGGTTGTGTCGAAGAGAATAGTCAGTTGGTAACAAGCTTAAAACACATATCAAATGGCTATTGTTAATCGGTTTCCATTTTTCAGGTGATCAATCGTCATCCATAATCTCATAAGTCCCATTGAATAAAAAGTGCTTTAATTTCAGCGTTCTTTCGAATGATAGTGCAACTGCCTCATGGAAATATCCACAGAAATTTTCAGACCATTATGCCGCTTCTGGACACAGTTGTTTCAGTGCCCATGTAAAAGAGATACTGGTACTTTGAAATGACGCGATCGATTGTCTGATTAACTTTTAATGTGCTTTTCTCCGTTTTCTGGGTGCACTCGACGGAGGGGAGGCTCAGTGAAATTGCGAAGTTCTTGTGAGTTGAAAAACTTCGCATTGCAAAGCTGCTTCAGTGTGAGCACGGGCACTACCTAAGAGGCTCATGTTACACAAAGATTTCAAAGACATGTTGCTACTATTGACTTCCCAGAGCCTATTTTCCATTGTTTAGACGTTGTTTGCCTCGTTCATCGTCGAATCCACTCTAAACGAAGACGGATGCACCCATTGAGACGAAATTTAGAGATAACATGCCCTCAGTTTTTCTCTTTACCTACGAAATGAATAAGTGAAAAGAATGCGAAGTTTAAAAAAGGAAATACGCGTCTATTCCTGTCTTTGTTTATTACCAAACTCATTAAGCTGAAAGAGCGCTTGTATTTAAGTGTGTTTGATTTCGTTTAATGAGCATCAATTAACTAGAAGTCTGCTTTATTTGGTCAATCATAACATTGTGTGATGATAGAAATGCTGAATACCACTGTCGATAAAAACCAACCTATTCAAGAATATCGTGAGTCAGAAAAGAACTCGTCTTAGGGTTGTAACAGCTTCATCGTTCTCGTAATTTCGCCGAACACATCATGATCACTTATTGCAATAGCTGCACAGCTAACATCATCTTCTTTCTGTGTGGAATTTGCATTGGAACCCTAATTTCGAGCGGTTCAATAAAGTGCATGTGTTGCCGACTACCATGCTTGTTTTTTTAAAATTTGCTTCTGCTGCTGCAGCTGCTGTTCTCTCCAGCAACTGAGTGCTTTTCCAGTTGGCTAATGTCATAATTAATCTTTCCAATTACAAATATAGGCTTCAAACAACTTCAATTCCACTGTTTATTGCTCAAAATCATGCGCGAAGACTCTTTGTGCTCAAGCCATATCTTTTTTCTTCACTATATCGAAGTAAATAGCACCACAGTTTAGTGTCGGTGTATTCAGAGTCTGTTTACTTTTATATCTAGTACATAATCAAACAAAGTCACTTGTATTGTCCATGGACGTAGTGTATAACTGTTTAAAATTTTTAATCAATAATTGTGCTTTAGGTTTCTAGTTTTCGCCTGCGAATTGGCATAATTCATAGAAATACATCCGGCTAGGTAAATAATGAGATTTTATGAACCTCATACGATTTCCGCCAAGGGAATTGCTTTGCTATGTTTCTCTGCTCTCCTGCAATCCACTTAGTAATAAATACAAAAAGGCATCGTAATATCCTGTGCGATGCATTTTATGAGGCTCCCACTGATTTTGATACAATCCTCAAAGGTTCAGTATAGGTATTGAAGGTAGTTGTCAAGGATTCCTGAATGATTTCTACATATCGATGCGTATACTTCAGAAAGTCTTGTTGAAATTTCCGTTATCGCATACCCATTCCGTGGATTTCTGGATTTCTTATTGACTTAATTGCGATGTATTGTCAGTGTCGCCATCAACGCATACGCAGACACCCAATTTGCCAGTACCAGTTGTCTTGAGGGTGAACAACTCTGTTACTTAGGAGGCAACATGGTGCCCATCATTTGACAGAACAGATTTAGATCAGTGAAGCATAGACCCACAAAAACATCACTTGCAATTTTTTGAAGGTAGTGATTTGAGCTTTTTTCTTCTTCATAGATATCTTAAACTAATTCTATCGCGCGACGTGGTGAACTTTATCTCATTCAGAGCCTCGAATCTCGTATTAGTTCATCAAGAGAGTACCGAGTGATCAGCCATCTATGGCTAATTGTGGCCATTTGCCCTAAAAATCTCATAGATAAGAGCGGTTCAGTTCTTGGAAAAAAATGGCGACCACGCGCGCTTTTTGGTAATTAAATATTATGTCAAGTTTTTTCTTCTTATTTTTCCAGGAAATAGGCTAGATAGAAGTTACTAAAAAATACTGAATTGATGAAATTTTCAAAAATTACCAATATTGCTATTAAGTACTATTTTCCGGCTCATACCGCTCGTATCTATGAACCGCTCTTATCTATGGAATTATACGGCAAATTGTCTCTATGTGCGCATTCTCCTAGCCATGCTTGTCATCACGACATCCGTACAGTTTTTAGGCAGCTGCTTTCGGTTGGTTTTTTTTTTGACGTTTGCATTCGACTGCATGAGGAATTTCGGGTTCATTCACCATCACCAGTCTCGTTATGACCAGTTTTTCTCCTCTCAAATTTCAATACAAACGCCGCGCTGACGTTTAGTGTCTACAGCAGTGTCGAACAACCCTCACCAGTTCGCACATATTCGCGGCAGTGTCCCAATTAACCGAATGTTCGACGACTTGCTATTTATAATTTGATTTTCGCCAACAAAACACTCAACTTGACATAGAACTGATTGGTTGTGTAACGGGCGCTTACTGCTCTTATCCATAAGAAGCGCAACAATGTGATCACTGTTCTAATAATCAGACTTATGATGACCTTTAGAAGCGATATGTTATCACAAATAAGGGCGCTGAAGTAAGTGGCGTTTTACAAAACTGTGATGATCCTGTGTTTTTTCCGTGAGTGTGGCTCACTGAAAATTGCCGCACACAAAGGTGGTTTGATTGAAGAGTTTACTGGTTACTCCCACGTGCCATTCATTGATGATTGACGGAGTAGCACAATGTATACTCGTGTATTACGTGAATCTCTGATTTGATAACGGAAATGCGATGTTTTCGCGTACTCTGTATAGTGGTCTCGGTGAACTTACCCTTTTGTTATGGATTTCCAACGGAAAACTTTCCTGCCACTTATGAGATATTGTGCTGTTGATATTTTCCTCGCATCCAAGTTATATACGAAATATGCTGAAACAGTCAGCAGGGTGTTAACGTGGCCTCTAGTTATCCTCTGGATACGTTTAATACACCGATCACGATGGTTTTTTCCACGTGGAGCGTTTCCTCATCACAGCTTTCGTGCTTTTACAGCGAATTTTTTAGCCTTTCCTGTTTCAAAAACTTTTTCCTGTAGCGTATAATATGTGACCTTTGTATTTTAATCGCATACATCCGCCATAGGGAACCGTAATAACTGCCTAATCTTTGTATACTTGTTATAGATGATGTCCTTGACGTTTGGAGCTCGACTTTTGGACGCTGTGGAGTTGAGTAGTGATGAAATGTGTTGTCCTCGAAGTAGGAGTTACGAGCCCTTCTTGATCACGCGTGATATCCTTCTCAGACTCGTTTTGATATATCAAAACATGAGAAATTCTCTAGAAAAAAGATTTTTCATAAGAAGCTACAAGGATTTCAATCAAACTTGAGGAAATCTTTGTGCATGTAATTCTTTGAGAAAGTGGAGCACACACAATGCGAAACGATTTTATCATATGCATGACGAAAATGGATGAATGTGTTTGGTTGTCTTTCTTATCTGTCATTGGAGCTGTATATTTGACTTTTCACATCTTTTCGGACGATCGATCGGCTAGTTGAAAGAGTTCGTTCTGGAAAAATTCGTGACACAATAAGGCAACGATTTCTATGGACCATAAGCACCGGTTATTCTGGACCATAAGCACCGGTTACTGAGAATGTATATCAGCTTGCACGAATATCAGAATCCCTAAGAAAGCTATGCCCCATCAGCAGACAATATATTAATGAGAAAATAATGTGAATTAGTAAGTTGTAGCCGAAATAACTTATTTGTGAAAATATTCTTCGTGAAGAAACTTTCGGGATTTTTGGAGTTGTTCATCAAAGCGTAAGGATGTGTGGTGTTTATTTTGGTCCGTCTTCAAGAACCATCCAACCTGTGGTCGCATATTGTGTACTCTAAGATCACTGGAGTATTCCGATGATGCAGTGTTTCTTTTCACGGATGGCTTATGAGGTTTTGTTTTCTTATTACATAAACAATCCATAACCCCACGATGCAGGAAAAATTGTGGTGCGCAGTTTTTTATTCTTTCGCTTAGTTTTTTATTTTTCAAAGAGTACTTTAATTTTCTAACTCTATACATAGGTGGTGCACCATCTAACTTTTTTCTGACAGAACCATACGATGAACATGAGTCATGTCACAAGAAGTTGTCTCTATCGCCATATTTTACGCATTTTCATCTTCTTAACAGTTCCTGTCTAAATTGATCGATATTTTCTGGAAGTATAGTTTCAAGTACTTTAACCATTATGGTCGTTAACGCAGTGATACATCGTTTCATAATTTTATCAATTTTCAAAACTCTAAAACCTCGAGGAGATCGTTAATGTCGCAATGTGAGGCGAAAGTGATCATACTGTTTCTCTTACATAACTGTTGAAAACAGTGTTCCGTGTTTGAATTTCTTTGTACTCGGACTTTTGAACGGGAGAAGGTGGACGGGTATTCCGAAGTAGACGAAGCTAATCATTCAATCACCAACTCTTGCATATCCAATCACCCGGTAGCGCCATAGCTTGTCTATCTTCAAGATTGCTAGGTTTTGAGGCGACCACTATTCTATGGCAATTATGAATAAATCCTTAAACAGCAGTTGGAACAACACGCGAAATAGTCCACAGGAATTCTTTGTACTGCTGCTTTCTTAGCAATATTATGATGTTATAATTACATATTCAAGGATGGTGAGTGATATGCTAAATACTGAACAACTTCTAATATATAATTACAACTCACGAAATGCTCGAAGACTCCTGGAACAAGGAATGCGAATACTATTTTGGGGTACACACAAAATCTGATAATGAATCGTGTAAGATAAAATAGTAACTGAATACTCGAACTGTCACATCGAGCGGCAAATATCAATGTATAATCAGCTTTACGTTTTGCTCGCTTTAGTCACGTTCGTCAGTCGTATCAGTACTGCAGAGTTTCATCTAACGCATATGACTCTTTTGTGAGACCTCGCTGATTAAACTAACATTTCACAGTGCTTGGTTACCGCGTTTCGAATCGTGGAATGGTGGTTAGCTGCTAAAGAATTCTGTGTTAGTTACTTGTTGTAGCTTCTCTCTTCGCCGATTCTCGGACCTTATGTTATATGTCAACGACTAAAATCCGTCTAGTCCGGGATTTAAGAAGTTATCGCTTAGAACCGACCTGATGTTTTGATCTTTCATACATTGCCCATTGAATTTGTACTTTTCTTCTCTGTATCGTTGCCGTCGATACTCTTTTTGCCTTCGAAGTGAAGTAATGAGCAAATTTTCCTTCTTGGTTCATATCTACATCATCATAATGTGAGCAGTACTCGCTGCGGTTTGCGTTGAAAATTTGTTAGTTTATTACCATCTAAAAGTGTAGTCAAAAATATTCCACATGACCATTTAAGAAACTAGTTGGCTTACATATAACCAACTAACCAGTTAAGCAGTATAACCAGTAGTTAGTCTATATATAACCGTCAGTTGCACTCTGTCAGGTCGAATTCACGAAAGTGCTCATCCGCGTCCATAGTTGGTGGTGAATTGATTGCGCCGACTCATTGTTCAAAATGAACTTGGTATATGCCTTGGCTATCCAATAACCTCGTAGGAACACTTATCGAGAAGAACTCACATTCAAGCTCATCAATAATGAAATGTGAGTGTGGAGTGTGAGTGATGGTCTTTTTCTCGAGGTTTATCAATGCCGTGAACATTGTCACGTCTTTCCTTTACGGTGCGTCAATGTTTGTGATAGATTTCGTTCCATGCAACTGTGTGACAAGAAATCACATAGGTTCTATCACATTATTCATTCTAATATATCACAGTGGCGTTATTTTGCCTTGTTCATTCATTAGCCACTGTCTGTTCTGTATCGCGTTTTTCTTCCCAATATTGAAGAATTCTCGGAGGTTCTAGGAAAAATTAGAAATTTCGTAGGATTCGTTCGAGGTAACTGACGTTTTTGAACTGAATTGAAGCGCACAGAGAATTCATGTTGAACAATGAATTTATCAAATCATGCATGTACGCTGAGGTTAAATGTGCCTTGTAAATCATACACCTTTTGCTCGACCTTGCTCTCGAAATCCAATAGGTCTTTCCACCGTCCAGAGCAACAAATTGATATATAGATTTTTCTGAAAGGAAGACAGCACTAAATTGATACATCACGAGTCTGCCGTCTATAAGGGACACACACATGCATTCAATTACCTTTGACATTGAAGTTCAACGTATGACCCATCACTCGTGGTTCGATCAACGCTAAGCGCTTTATCATTTATCCTTAGTTCATCAAATTAGTGCCATATAGGACTTTGTTTTCTTAGACGAGGTTTTTTGTTTCTCAGACGTGCTCATAGAAGCTCAGAAATTCTTTTGAAGTGCTTTTCTATTCATTCTTAAGTTTACAGCTCTTTATAGGATTCAAACCGCCATTGATTAGACTCTTCTTAACGAAGAATCAGAGTTATCTAGTATTTATTTTTGAGTTAACATGTCATGTGGCCTCTTATGGGCAACTTATAGAGCCCAGTACACGTGTTTCGGCCTTTACAGCCTCATCACTTGGTCAGTACCTTTTGTCTTAGCAATTTTGTTGGGGGTCCCCACACAGAGTAGGTGATGACACACAATTTACATGTGCCGTCAAGTGAAATAGATCATTGAAACGGCAGTGTTTTAAACTCAGTTGCTCTTGGCTGGTATTTTTGAAATATCATACCGTTTATTTCAAGTGTTCATTCAAGACCACACTCAAAAATCAATGTATCTGACAATAATTATTGAGCGCACATGTCCAACATGTTAGAAAGTCAGAGTTTATGGTTACATTGCAGCACAGCTTTCGCTTTCTTATGTTGTCTTGCTTCACTTTCATTGTTTAGTGCCAACTAGTAATTTTCCCAACTTTTCAAAAAATTGTTCTTCGATAGTCTATCATCTCGCAGCTCTTTTTTTCATGGTATTAATCATTCGTACTGAGTTGCCTTAGTTCAACAAAGTTATTTGAACGTTTACATAACCACAGTATACTGAATATGGCAGTCCATAGACTAGCGTTGGTGTGGTGTTTCTTGGGATTTTTTCATTTATTCGATTTGAACGATGATATTCGACACTAGAGCTAGTCTTCACTTTTCTACTAATAAATTCTAAATTGTACATTGTATGACAATTCTACTATTAGAAAAATTCATTGGTATTCGAATAATCATAGAAGATCTTTGCTTTCAAATTGGAACAGTAGTGAATATCTGACTTTTCGTCCGTTCTTGATCGTCAGTTATGAATGTAATAACTAAGAGTTGTTCCTACCAATAAATCTGCCTGTAATATCACTGACAGTAATGTGTAACGTTGAGTCAAGTTTTGACGGGTTTACGAGTACGGTTCCTTGCTATTTGGTTTTTACATTAAACTCTTCGCTATAGAATAATTCACGCTATTGGTTTGTCCTGCGTATTAACGACGGCTCCGATCAGTGAACCAGGAAATGTTTGAGAACGCTGTCGTCATGACGTTTACCACATTGGTACACCCTCTAATAACTTTTCTAACCGTGTAATGAGATGAATTCCATTTATATCAACACTTTCAATCGACTATTTTGGAACCTCGCCTAAAAGTCCAGTATAATCTGCTAGAATTTTCTTAAACCTTTCAGAGGTCTGTTGTAGCACTCCGAGTGCTAGACATACGTTTCGGCTTTCTCGCAAGCTTCATCAGTAGCGCACACTTTCGGCGGCTACTCCCATTCCATCCTACTTTAGGGAATCGAAGCCGTATAAGTTACACGCGAGGCGCTGGATAGCATGTGCTACTGATGAGGCTTGCGAGAAAGCCGAAACGTACGTTTATATGCTCATGGAGTGCTATGACAGACCTCGGCAAGATTTAAGAAAATTCTATCACGTTTTCACTTATTTTTATCCATATGGTTATTCGATATAGGTGATAATGCGATAACAGTGTCAGGTTGAAACTGAAATAAAAATTATCTCTGTGTTACTGCTTTTTGAACTCTCTCGCTACACTAGTTTTTCTTGATGTTTCAAGCACTCCTGTTCGATCATGGTCGTTTCCAAGGGCACTCACTACACGTATGACGACCGTGTCGTCTCGGCAAACTTCACCTCCCCCTACTGCCCGTATTTATCGTGCCTCCGTCGACCATCATCATCATCATTATCGTGCGTGTGTGTGTGTGGCCATTGTGAACCTGCGCAGTTCATGCATTAATTCTGTGTTGCGGTAGTGTCGTTGAGCGAATGAATAGAATAGATGAATACTCAATCACTTCGAACCGCCTCAACGTGTCGATTTACAACGGGCTCAAGTAGTAAGTATTGCCATTACTTTGGGGTACTCTTTAGAGTGAAAGCATCTGTCCTCTACAAATACGGAGTAGAGTTTGTAAGCTAGCTCTCAGTACGTTCACAATCTCTCTTGAACTTCCACTAATCTGACGTTTTCTTGCAGAATTGCCCCTCTTCATCTTCCCAGAAAAAAGTTTTTCATCCGTCCGTTTCATTTCCTTCTCCAGACGTCATTCTCACTTCTTTTTACAATTTCCTCTGAATCTTCTCCACTTCATTGAATGTTATCTATAATTAGACAGCTTCATCTTTTATTTCGCACGTTCACTGGTTTCAGGCCGCTTCACTCGCCTCTTCATCATCGACGCCATCCGAACGCAATGGACATACAGCATTGGCCACCAATCAGCTGATTATGCATAGGTTCGTTTTGTTATCGACTTTCATTGTTCCCGGGTTTGGAGTCCAGTTTTGTCCTTTTCAAAAATTTGTTGTGGTGTTGGGGTTTTCATTTTTTCGCACTAATAATGACTATTTGAATGATCCGAAGAAACTACGATCTTTTTTCTATCTTCAAAAATCATAAACATACTTGATGTTTACTTGGTTTTTTAGGTACAAAGCGAAGTCGTCACAGTTGCAATCACCAGTGTCGGCTAAGAGCACAATTACCAATGACGTACATTGCGCTCAGCCTGGTACAAGTAAAGATAACAGTTCCGGGGAGAACGGTGGTATGCTATTAGTCCATTAACACTAACACCTAAACAACCGTGCGATTCTGCGCCACACTAATTTCACAATTCCAGAACCGTCAACACCAAAATCGGGCAATAAATGGAAGAAAACGAAAGCCGGAAAACAGAGCAGTGGCGGCGGTTCTAGTAGTGTCCCCACCAGTGGATCAGGCGCTGGCTCTACTTCCAACGTTACCAGCTCTGTTACTGGAATGCTGACACCACAAAATGTGCTCGGGATTCGACTATGCGATTGTGTGACATCTGGCCCCGAAGATGTAAGTCATCCCTGTTTTTTGTGCTTTCCTATGCTGCCACATTAGGTGCATCAAAACATATATAGCTTCCCGAAAGTTTTAATCTGAACAGAAGATCATTTCATTTCGTGTTCATTGGGAACTAACAACTTGACAAGTTTTCACTACATCTCACCATTTTGTCCATATTATTGATTTTTGTGTTCGTAATTTTAACGTTAACGAAGCATAAACCATCCCGATTCTGGAAAGAAGTTAATTAACCGCGTTCATAGAATGTCATCGACCCAGCTAGATTATGACAAGAATTGAGCGTAGCCGAACAAAAACACCCGCATCTACGAAATTTGGTTTTTTTTCCCTAAAAAAATGTTTATACTGTCTAGAATCCTCTGATAATTTCTAGGAAATTAGCTTGAAATTTTTAAAGAAATTTCCTAAGAAAAGATGTTGAACAAAGCGTTTATCAGATGTAACAGAAAATTACTGAAAAAGTCTTTATAGGAAATGAAGTGCCTTTATTTCTTCAACACGGATTGACATCCTATTCGTTCACGTTATCAATTTGCATGTCTTTTCTACATCTAATTCCTTGTCAAACGCAGCTAAAATTCCTTTTTCAATAGTGTTTGATCAAATATTAATAGAATGTCATTTAGGTCATAATTGTTCTTTTTTTCAGTTTGTTCCTCTATTGGTTCGAATTTGCGTAAGTGTCGTGGAAGCGAACGGACTAGACACCGTTGGGATATACCGTATTCCCGGTAACACAGCGGCCGTAAATGCGCTGAAGGAAACTCTTAGTCATTGTTTGGACACAATGACGTTGGACAAAGTTGGTGAAAGATTCCTTATCAAACTGAAGTCTTAGTTCTGTTTTTTTTCGCTTTTTCTAGTTCGCATAATGACATCAAAAACGGCATGCGTTTTCTCTATTTTACCTCACTTATAACGTTCCGATAATTTTTTTTTTCTGCTGAAGCTCTGAATGAACTGAATGCTACCAAAAATTCATTTGTTTGCTCATTGAAAGTGAAGGCGTGCTGGTGATGTGTAGTGAAGTTCGTTGCAAAAATCAGTGTTGTTTTCGTGTCAAAAGTTTTCAATCCTTAGCGCTAAAAAGGACGAATAAAGAATAAATATACACAGTAGAAGCACTACATGATATTTTGGTAACAAATTCATTTTTCTGTAAAGCCTTGCGACTGACTGTACTTGTTCGATAACAATCTCTATTCCTGTTTCAGCTGGATTTGAGCGATCCACGATGGCGCGACGTGAATGTGGTGTCGAGTTTTTTGAAAATGTTCCTAAGGAAACTTCCAGAACCACTTCTCACTGATAAATTGTATCCGTTTTTTATTGACGCAAATCGAATATCTAATCATCATAATCGTCTTCATAAAATAAGAAATTTGGTGAGTTTTTTTGAGTTTTTTTTTTTGTGTCTAATCGCATACGGTACAACTTTTCATATTTGTGTTTCAATTGTTTCAGTTTTATTGTTTTACAAATATCAGATCAAATCATTGAATCGATGAGTAATGAAGTATTGTATATTTGTATTTCAGTTACGAAAGCTACCGCGACATCACTATGCCACATTGCGTTATCTGATAGATCATCTGTCAGCGATTACGAGGAACAGTGAAGTGAATAAGGTATGATTTTCCTCAAAGCTGGTCTTTCTTGGAAGCTAATCTTTCTTCAAAATCCGTTGGTTTTTTTTTGAAGATCTAATGCTGCGAGAAGGTATAAACCATAGTTTTTGTAATTTCTACAGGTTTTTATCACACAAATTTGGTAATTTTGGCGACGTAGGTAGTGGAAGTCAGTCTAACGACAGTGTTTTCCAGCTGTAATCTACAGCAGCCATTTTCCTTATCAATGCTTTATAATGTCGAAAAAAATGTTAATGCAGCCAAGTATAGTCGATAATAAAATTTTTCAGGTGAATTGTATGGTTATAAATTGTTTGTGCAATTTGATTGATGTTTACAGATGGAAACACGTAACTTGGCGTTGATGTTCGGTCCGTCCATTGTTCGCCCGTCTGACGATAACATGGCAACAATGGTGACACATATGAGTGATCAATGCAAAATTATCGAAACCTTGATACACTACGTAAATTATTTCATTATATGGTTTTTATACTTCTTTTTTAAATATTCAGATTTCTGGATTCCGCGTGTATCATATTTGACACACGTACGGCCGTGCCCGCGTGCCGGGTATTTTGTGTTGGCGCGCGTCGTAATAAAATAAGACGATTTATCTGGTAAATTGCAGTTTTGTTCAGGTTTTATCGCCAATGAATGATGGAAAACCTTAGAATTTCTGTAAGGGTTTATCTCAGTAAAAAACATCCATATGTCCATTGAATTCCTTATATTTAAATGCGAAAATTACATTGTTGCGAGAAGAAACGTATTTCCAACTTCCATACAACCCGTTTTCCTTGATTTATTCATGTATTTCCTGCTACTTGATAGCTTGAAAAGTGCAGATTTCTTTGATAAGCTTGGTTTCTGGAAAAGCCTTTGTAGTGCGGTTTACTAACAAAAAGAAGATTACGTTTGATTCCGAAGTATTTATCTTTTTGTATAGTAATATTTTGAATTTAGGAAAACTCCATCTTTTGAAAAAGATATATCTTTTCAGAAGTCTTCTATAAACGTTTTTTTGGCAAAAAGAACACCTATGTGTCTCAAAAAATTTCCACTTTTTAATACGAAAGCTGCATGAGTTTATCTTTTTCCACTCAATATTCCTCTGAATACCATAATTATTTCTTAATCCATAGTCAGCTTAAAGGCGTCGGGCATGCGCAACACTTGGATGTCGGTTAGTTTCTCTCACGTGAGCTTTACTTCAGTTTGAACACCTGTTGCCATCAATTAGTAGAGTAGAGTTCCTGGTGGCAACACCTTTTTTAACCAGTCATCGATTATCTTTTCATCAATGTTCTTAGTGACAGTGAACACAATATATTGCAATGTTGGCTAAAGTCTCGGAGGTTTTCTTTTTTGTAGTCACGGGAAGTTGAAATGACTCGCAGTTTGATGATGGGCATCCACAACCACCATCTTACGTAGTTGCATTGAAGGTATTTGAAGAGATGACAACTAGATAGAATCAGAAGATCGTCTTGAGAGCATTGAACTAAAAAGAACTACGTGAATCACAAAAATTAATGCGATGTCCAGTTTCAGAAGTCGCCACGTTAAAATATGTTGGAAGTGAGGGTAGATAGATAATAAAATTCAATACCCATGGAACGATAGAACAGACATCTGTTCTATAATTCTATGTAAGTCCCCACTTCTGAATTACACTAATGATCGAAAAACATTGATAGTCATCTTCCAAGTGACATCGCATTTAATCACTAGGGTGAATTTTGAGTCTTGTATGGAATGAGAGGATAGCAAAACTAGAAGATTCATGTTGCAATATCTGATGTCAAGGCTACAAAATGATTGTGTTATTGGGCATATGGCTATTAATTCATTTTCGACATTCACAACAAGCTGTTATTGACTTAACAAAGGGAAGGTAAATGAAGTTGGAGTTGAATAATTATGAATAAGATGATATAGGAATGTTCAGTATCTGTTCGAAGTATGACCTTTTCGTAAGTATTTGGTTTTCCCCTTTGCGGAGTTATAAAGATAGCGTTGGCGTTGTTTCTGTTATGGATAAGCTTCTTAAAGTCCTCAAATCATATTCTACTGTTTACTGATGGTGAAACCCCTTTTAGTGATGTAAATTCTAAATTTTACTAGAAAATTATGACATTGTCATTAGAGCACCGTTTCTAACCGACGCCGCACAAAGTGTTACTTAACTCAAAGGGTTAGAATATGCGATAAGTCGTTTGTAAAGCTGCTAAAAGCATCTACACTTTCTGTTATGATAAATGCGCACTTATGCTCGTTGCATTTCAGAATGAATGGATGTTCGACGATAAGTCGACGGCCAGTGACACCGTTCCCGAACGTCATCCATCTGAGACCAGTAAATTTTTGTATGAGTTCTATAAAAAGAATTTGAAGTCTCAAGTTGTAAGAGTTCATTTCATGAGAGTATGTGTAAAGGCAGAAATTCTTTGAATGTCGTAACGGTGTTCTAAGTTGCACATCTCTTTAGAACCTTTCGTGATAATGTGCACAAATCAAAAATAATTCTCAGAAGTTAAAAGTGCTTGGGATAAAAATGAGTGCAGAATGAAATGGTCGGCATTCATAAACCCATAAAACTTGTGTCAAGCAAATAATTCCATTCACAATACTGTAGAGTTTATTGAATGCATATATGACCCAGGTGAAGACTTGCAGTGACCTGCCGATGAATTAAGTGCTACCTGTCGATTTTGGGAAAAAAAGGTGGAGGGGGCAAGCTGCTCAGTCGCTCAGTCCAGCTTTGGAGTAGAACCAATGACAGAGTATATACTGCAGAACACCCCTAGCCTCTGTATCACATACGTCATTGAAGTAAGTGTGAGTTACAAAAAAGTGATATTTCGATCAAAAATTCAAGGTGTTACGGCGATGGAACCACCTCAATACGGAGTTGGTGTGCCGTCGGGAGTGTCGGCGACATCTTTTAACGATATGCACAATCTTATCCGAAAAGCGAATGAGGAACAAGCGGCTGCGATGATGAGTGAAGGGAAAACAGGAAAAGTAAGTCTATTTAGACAAATGAAGCTACTTATCAATTCTAATTTCTCTCATAAATTATATTCAGCAGTCATTAGGATAGGCGAAGATAAAGTCAAACATGCAATCAATCCACTTAACACACATTCGTGACCATAGGAATTGATTTGAAGGCGCATGTCGCCGAAAATGATAGCGTTTGTAAAGCTCGTAGTTTGAAACGATTTTTTTTGTTTGAAAGAATATTAGTGATATATGCATATCCTCATCAACGCGACACAACTTATTACTCTCGTCTGAGAGAAAGGCAAAGCGAGAGCTTCAGTGGTGCAGTGGAGATTTAGTGAATTCCCATTAGGGGTAATCGCGAGTTCGAAACCATTTCAGGTTGCGAGTTATCCTACATATCAGTGTGAGCGTTAAATTTGAGTTTTCTAAAGCGCATAGAACGTTTTTTTTCCTTTTTTCATAGATCGTATCATGATGAACTATCGTGTTCTTTATATATGAAGATGCTGAGTGATTTGCGAAACTTTGAATCTCAGGCGGGAGCTGAACCCGCGTTTCAGCCAAACCCGAGACACATGCTGTCACTGCATCACCGAGGCCACCGCTCTTCATCCACTCTTTCTATCGGATTTCTGTGAAGCAGATCATGTATTATTTTTTGAAAATGCGCTATGGTGTTATTAGCTGGCGCGCTTGCGTCTGAAATTTTGAACACTTTATTCCACTTTTGTTGTTGAAAAATCTGATCATTGAACGTATTTAACATTAGAAACGAGGTTTCATAGAAGCGATCTATACTTTTAGAGCGGTACTAATGGGTTGTCTGTTTCATAAGATATCAAACTGTTGAATTCAAGTCCTGTAATTCTCTATAAATTTCGTTAGTCTTCGAAAATCTTCGTATTCTTGTAAATATGCTAAACAATACAACCTTTAACTAGTATTTACAGATCAAAAACATTTTGCGACGAAACTCACGACGAGATAAGTCCAAATCCAAATTGAAAATCGAGTCGACGGCGCCGGCGGCGGTGAATCCCAGAGTTGTCAGTGCTGCTCCTCAGCACGCCACGAACACCACTCAGCGGACGATCAGTCAACCTTCCCTACCGCAGTCGCCTACTCAGCAAAGCTGCGTGGAGGCTATGTTTTGTGGAAATTACCAGGTATTTTTTTGATGCCGTTTTTTGGGTGCCCTCCATTCAATATGGTCTTGAGTTGTGTAAAATTCATCGGAGAGACTTTCATTGGTTGATAAAGCAGCATTGTCAAATACAAAGCTCTAATATTAGGTCGTTCCGTAAGTTTTGGCACTAGAGTACTGAACACCAGATTCACTAAGCAATAGTAATTAAATTACATAGTTTTGGTATCGTTCAATTGCGCATTTTCTTGCGAACATTTTGGTATACAACTTGCCTATGCTTGCTTCAAGATGGAGCTGTACCGGGAACAAATTTACTTGTTATGCATACACAGATGGCGCGTAGGAGGAAATGGTAGTAAAGCAGCGCGTGGAATTAATGGAGCTTGGGGCAATGATATGGTGGCGAGGGAATGGCTAGGAAGTAGTTCGGAAGTTCAAAGCTGGAGAGAACAGTCTGGACGACCAGTCGCGCTCGGGTCGTCCATATTAATTTTGCCGACTTCTTTAAAATTCTCTTCTGCGCGCTATTCGTGCATGTGCACCAAGAGAATTGTTTCAACGACAGCTCCATCATAGAGTAAGTATAAGCAAGTTGTATACTAAAACCTGCACAAGAAAATGTGCAATTGAACGACACAAAAACCATGCAATTTCAATTACTGCTTAATAAATTCGGTGTTTATTGCTCTAATGTCGAAACTTATGGAGCGACTCAATAACTTGTAGATGTTTACATGTTGCAATACTGTTCAAACCCGATGTTGTGAACTCAGGAGTGCCCTTGGCTCATTTTGGAAGCGTTTTACGTAAGGCCTTTTAGTAGTTGTCGTAGTTTTTGAATAAAATTGGGTTGGTGAAATGTAAATGTACGAAGTATGTTTGATGGAGCATTTTTGTAATTCTTACCATTTTTTGCTGTTATTCCTCTGTGGATGGAAAGAATAGTAGTTAAATGGTGAAATGAAGGAAGAGTAAGTTCCATGGAGCATTGTTGTTGTACTTATCAATTCTTACCACCTTTTCACTGTGATTGCAAAGAAACGGTACTTCACCTTTTCACTGTTGATTGGAAAGAAATGGTGAAATGTACGAAAATCATGTTTCTCAGAACTTTTGTATAGTTCTTACCAGTTCTTGCCACTTTTAACTGTTGACTGTAAAAAAAATGCACTTGAGTGTTTGATTGGTGTTGTTGATTAGTACTTAAGTGGCGAAATATGCGATAAAGCATCTTAGATAGACTAATTTAATATTTCTTACCAGCTCTTGCCATAGAGTAATTTTTAATTGCTACGAGTTCTTGCCACTTTTCACTGTTGACTGCGTTGATCTAAGTGCGGTAGCGCGTTGAAGTACATCAGAATAACATCTTTCGGTTAGTTAGTAGCTGCTAGAGTTGCACTTTTGTTCTGCATATTGTCGATTTTGACCTTACTGTTCTACTCCAATGATTTAACCAGAATATCATGGCGGGCAGTTTCTTCATATGCATAGAAAGGCCGTCACAATGTTTTGAATGTAAACTGGGCTTCCAAATGAGTTTTAGTGACATCTAAGCTCACCTTCATTAGGAAATTCAGTTGTTGTGTGTAGCCTTTCTCATGCCGTGTAGTTCACAATATGACTCTGGAGTGGGCTGTTTTTGTACCGTTAGTAACCTTCTCTTTACCACTTATTCAATTGGTAAAACATTTTCCAGTCGAATTCTTCCAAGTTTTTAATTCTGTTTATGAGTCTTCTCGTGAGTTTTGACACTAGAGCAATAATCACAAAATTTATTAAACCAAAAGTAATCAAAATTGCTTGATGAACCGCACTATTCAAAGTATGCGGCAGCAGGCTGAACTCATCGCTGCCATCAAAGTCGGATGCTCTTCAGTTGCTTGGACGACGGTCTCTCGATCAACTTCGCGTAGACGTCCGGAACGCAGTTGGTCGTTCAATTTGATGTTGCCGGTGCGAAACCCAGAAAGGAACCGATACGCTCTTCGCCTGGGCACAAATCCTTGAGGCTTTGTAGGATTGATATTCTCGAAGGCGGTCTCCGCATCGCGTCCCAAATAGTACTCATCAAGAAGCTAGCTGCAATAAAGGCTTCTTTGATCGACCATGATGTGGCAAATATGTACAAATTTACTACTAAAAGAAAGCTCAGAAAATGTTGCTCAAAGCGGTATTAATTTGTTGCTTGAGAGATGGCAGAAATGTGTTCAGGCTGATGGCGTATGCTTTGAAAATCATTGTTAAGCAGTTTCAATTACTTCTGGTCAATGAGAATACCTAATGTTAACGTGTTTCGAAACAGTCACTTATCTTGATGAGGGTTCTTCCGTTTCACTACTGATGGCTGTGCTTGAATCTGCATCATATATTGTATCGCTACTGAGAGTTTCTTCTCATTGATTCTCCTCGTCTTCTTAAATTTAGCTTCTATTCAATTCTTCTGAAAAAAAGGTTATTCATTAAATCAAATGATGGGTACGTTAATATGATTTGAACACATTTAGCACTAATGTGAAATATTTTCTTTAATGATTGAGCGGATAGCTCGAGGTTGATCGAAAACGATGACGATTGGTCTGAAGTAGAGGAAGGCTTTGAAACATCAGTCGAATGGTTTTTCTTATGAAAAATCAACCTCCTGTCACCGGATCAGTCAACAGAGCAAACATATCTAATTAGTAATGCCGGTGTTAGAGGAAAATCAATTTTCAAGATATCTGAGCAAAATGTTGACAGTAGCATTTAGAGAAGATTTTACGAGAAAGCGTGGTATAAAATTCTACAAAAGGTAAAATCTCCATTAGTTTTCTGACAATATATGAAGGAGAAGTTTCAATGAAGTAGTAATATCAAAAATTTTGTTGACATTGATATATCCGTGGCTTGTTTATTTCCAAACTTCTCATCGATACATGTTTGTGTTACAAACGTTATACTGTCACTTTCAAGGGTAATATTTAGTTAATTAAAGGTGTAAAGTGCCAATAGTTGATTATAACGCATGGGCAAGAATGCTTTACGTTTGTAGTGAACTAGGTATCAATATGCTCACACAATATCCCTGTAGTGCCCGAGCGAGGGTGTGTAGCCCAGTGCTCAAAGTGTCCTGCAAGACGCACGTGGTCATTGAATCCATGCATGCTTATTACTTTCTAAACTTTCTTTCCATTCTTGGTCGGTAAAATGGTACGAGACTTGTTTGGGAAGGTAACAGCACTGAATTCATGCGTTGGTATGCAGTTCACTGCAACTCAGTGTGTAGGTCAGATAAGCATTCATTCATCTCTTTCATTGCTCAAGAAGTCGATTACATTACTCATACCTCAGAGATTGACGCCTAAAGCTGTGTCTTAATGTAATTCAAATATGATCGTTTTAGGAAAGGGACATCGATGCCGAGATCATGTCACGACAAATGGTATCACCTTTGGCTGCTGTTGCATCAACAGGCACTCTAGAACAAAGTCCCTCAATCGAGTCAAGCCTTGGAAGCATTCCCGATACAAGCCGAACAGATCCGGGAACAACGACCACTTCTCCTGATATTAGCGAAGTTCAAGCACGACGGAAGAGACAGCAGGTATTTCGTTTCAGAAGAAGCTTCTGGTGTTATTACTCGAACGACGGAACAACAAACAAAGTCTAATTTGGGGCAGTTGGTTCATGATTTATATCTCATTTTTCATCTTAGAAGAGATCGTACATTGTGATTTTTTTTACTTTGAGCAATGCGGACTTAGTGAACGTTCACTTTTTTTTTTTTTCGAGAGCAGGAATTAACATGACTTTCTGTCATTTTTTTTTGGAACACAGTCTAAATTGCAGATAAACCGGTTGTGATAATGTAAATGTGAGTCAAATTCTACAATCTAGAAGGAAATGAGACTGGTCAGAGTTCCTGTATAGAATTATTTTATGACTTTTCAAAGCTAAAAGGATAAAGAAAGTGTAGAGTAAATAGCTCCGTGGTACAAAAATATAGTCAATCAAGAGACAAGTAAATTATAACCTGTCACAATGTTCAGAGTTTTTTCGAGGTTGTTATATGAGAGCCTTACGTAAATTGTAGTAGTTTAAATTCCCACGCAGAAGGAAAAGTGGGAACCCACATCGTACCTTGCAAAAAACATGATATATTAAATGACGATTGTTTCAAACCTACATTTCAACCTTACAGGATATATACTCGGCGCGACGTATCTTCATCGCAGGCTCGGCAGAAGCAGCTGATGATGCGAGCGCTATTGATGCATTAGCTAATCACACTCAGCATTTGAATGTGGCCAATAGCCCTGCTTTAGAAGTGAGTTATCTTTGTCTTTGAGCTTTTGCATTAGGTCTTGGGGCAGGTCGAATTTAGTTTTCTAGTGCTGTACCAGTGTCTGTATTGTTTAAAATGATTATCTGCTCTTGAATTCTTCTGATTTACCACATTCAGTGCAAGGCAGAGACATGAGTTCTAGGCCCATATTGCTCAGTTACGTGGCTATATAGAAACACCTTTTTTATTGTTTCACATCTCGTCATAGAATGCAGGACTAAGCCATAAACGATTTGAAATGATACGATAATAAGACAGTTTTTTCAGGTACTAAGTGAGGAGACACGAGAGAAAATTCGAAAGATGCAACGCCGTCAGAACTGGATGGATCCACTTCCTTTGATGTTCACTTCCTCGCTTATTGACACTAGTCACACGTCGACAACTGAGGCAATAGAACCAACTTGTTTCGAGCCTACTTCAACTGCACTCTCAGAACCTCTCAAGGTTGTACAAACATTCTATTGCTACTCTCTAACAAAGTAAGACAGACAAATTGAGAGTGAAAATTGAGTATGAGAGTCGAAATTTTTCAGTCTCGCGATGACTATTTTGATTACTTTCACTTTTCGTTTACAGCTGTTCAAACTCACTATTATTTCTGCTCACATTCATAATTTATTACCACACACCTTGAGGAACATTCCAGAAATTTTCGTCTAACTCCGACTTGTCAAACTTAGTGAAAAGTAAACCAGAAATGAGTCATTGTTCATTTTTTAGGCGTCCTCACCGACGAAGGATACAACCGATGCACTGTCGTGCACATCGGACTACTCAACGACTAGTTCTGCTCCTCTAACGGCACCGCTTGCGGTTGCATGTGCTGCCTCTTACTCTGATTATGCGTCAAGGTGAGAAATATTCTGAAGCATAACTGGAAGGTACTGTACATTTCGCAATAAGTACACAGTGTTACAGTTTTAGCGATCCGAGTCCTTGTGCACGTAACGCCTCGTCATCACCACGCCAACGTCCGCAAGTGCTTGCTGTGCTTACAGAAGCACGATGTCAACAGAAAATCCGTTCACGCAACCGATCTGTCACACGAGATCCGATACGACGTCATACGTTGTCTGATATGGATGTATTAAAGGTAAGAACGGAAGCCGTTTTTTCTTGAAGCTGGCTCAATGATTGTAAAAGAACGTTTTTCAACATTAACTCTGTTCGTTATGTAAGAGAAGATGTTGGGGTAGCGCACTGGTTAGTGAAGCAGTGTATCAGAAAGCAAGATGATAATTAAGGCGTTTGTCTGATTTCCTCCTCAAACCTCCAACACCCTCTTGTGATTGATCAACAAACGCTCCACAGTACCCCTTAGCCCTGCAACCTCCAGAGTTGCAAGGGAATCTCTTGACCACCATTCTATAATATTCATCAATAAGACGGATTCTTCAAGCAGCAGTCAAAACAGCGTGTAATATTCGGAGGCCTTCGCAGAAGATGATTGCTAGAAAACGAACCGAATGCAAGAAGTACTAAGATCCGCACATAGATTTTAATGGCGGCTCGTGTGAAATGAAATGATGTCATCTGACAATATTTTTCTTTTGAGCCTTTCATGAGGTCTTTTATAGGCACTTATACGGTGCAATACACGTGTTTCGACCTTGTAGCTGCGGCAATTGCCTTTCGCCTGAACCAATCCCTTTTGGGAGAGAATCCCCTTACATTAAAGAATGTTCGGTGATCATATCAGTAGACATGCGTGATATTTTATCTGTGCCGTGTGTGAAGTAAATTTTCATTTTGCACGTGGCAGTGTAACATGTTCGTCGACGATTTTCTTACGTAGGAAGGGGGTGTTTCTCTATTAGGGAATGGCTCAGACGAAAGGCACCGTGGTGCAAGGTCGAAACACGTCTATTGCACTGTATAAGTGCCTATAAATGACCTCATAAAAGACTCAAAAGAAAAATATATTGTCACATCATAATGATTTGAGCGAGCTCTGAAAAAGCAGCCGAATGCGAGGGTAAAATGAAATAAGTTATGCAGGGTTCACCTAAGTAACAAGATTTCATCAACTCTAACACTTTTCTGTCCCATTTTCAGATTATTCTTGGTCACTGAGGCATTATCATATAAGTAATAGTAAATATCTAATTTGCTCAACTCACTTAGCTGTCTAACTTGGGTGAACCTTTTATTACATGTGTGAGTTTGAAATTTGAGCGTGGTCTTAATAAAGCACTCGAAATAAAGGTATAATATGATAAAAATACCAGCCAGCGAGCAATCGAGTGCGAAAACAATCTGTGTTAGGTGAAAATTTTGCTTGGCATAGAGTGTAAAACGTTCGTCTTCGATAACTTTCTGTAAGAGAGCAGAGCTCCCGAGAGAACTGACTATAAAATATCGAAAGACGACGGGTTCTGCCCGACTGGCGAGTCTGTAAGGACGAAACACGTGTATCGATCGGGCTGTTCAAGAGCCCTTACCAGACCACATGACAAGTTGTCTCAAATTATAATGAAAGGATATATGTGAGCATTTTACAGTTATGCTATCATAATCAACAGTGCTTTAGGAGGGTCGTCTGGAAAAATTCGCCCGCTGGTTTGGTCTTCGGAAGTCCAGTCCGAACGTGAGTGCTCAACACTCTCTTGGCGAAGAGGAGACTTCACCTCGCAGACCACTACCACCGTCTTTCGATCCACCGGTGATTGTACGGACGTCGCCGAACGAGCTAACACCGGCCAGCGGCGACGAGCTGTTATGAAGCGAAAGCGTCGACGTTATACTCTGATTTTCTGGTTATGCACCACTGATTTCTTCACTCAGTGTCTTTCTTCATTATCATTATGTTGCTTGGGTGTTCTACTTTACAGCAGATATCGTCTTGATATACATGATGCCCCGTATATATAGATCTTTATGCTGCTGTATTGAAGATTACAGTAGCTGCATTACTCATCTGCGTAACGTCGCGGATTCCAATGTCTATTACTATATTAGCAACAACCAGCACTGCTGCTAACATTATGGCCTAGATTTTTATACTCGTAGGTCTTACTGTCATGGATGATATATAGATATTTGCTGGCCATTCTCATTGTATCATGTATGAGATAGTAGGTAACGTGAATAACCGGGTCGATTAGATTGCCTCGTAGCGTGTCGCTGTTTTCTTGCACTTACCGTTTTCATAGTTTAATCATAAATGTATTTCTCATTATCGTACAAGCTTTTAAGCTGTCGTAATACGCATAGGAGCGCAGCCGTATTCTGAGCGACATCTCAGATCCCCTTTCGCAGTTCGTATAACCTGCGAGTTAGTGATCTCTTTCGAATTTGAGTTTCTACCACCTAAGAATGAAAAATAGTGTGTATCCTTAGTAGAAACATATTTGTGACAGTATCTCTTCTGAAGATAGTTGAATCATTGACTCCTGTAAGTTGTAGCTCTGTGATTTCAATGTGCGCCTTTCATAGTTAATTGTGCAGCAGTTTTGCCGAGTGAAAGGTTCGCAGCAAAGGCGTCACATCATCGACCTTATCGCTTCCATTATCCCATCATCGTCGATACAATGATCATCATCATTATCATCATCATCGTCGTCTTTGTTGTCTTCTTCATTACAATCAAAATCATCACCAACATCACTGTTATCGCTTCGATCGCCGTCATTGTGAAACAGTAATTTTGATCAACACCAAATCAGCTCTATACTATGCATATTGTGAGAATATGTACAATGATATATCGCCTATATATGTATGTGTATGATTGTTGAATAATCAATAATGATTTTTCATGTGACCACTTCGATTTGTTCGTTTCCTTTTTTTTGTTTTGATGTTCTCAAAGAGATTAGTAGGTATTGCTGCGAAGATTGTGATTATGTAATATTTAGTCATTTGCATTGATATCAGATGTTAATAAATGACGTCATAAGAAAATCAAACTTGACGAATGGTTATAAGAAATTGGACGACAAGCAGGATTTATTCATACGAAAAGCATAGTGCTCTGGATTTCTTACCTATCATATCAGACTTTGATGATCCCTGGGCTTTCTTCATCTGATTCGTTTCCTATATGTTCATCCATGAAAAGCTTCGAGTTTGCGTGTGTCTTCACTGCTTTCTAAGGATTTCGACTCTTATGGACACAGTTGAATTCTGGTCGATCGAGTAGGTTCTTGCTGCAATCCTGTGCTTAAATCTTCCCAGGTCTTTACCACAGGCGTTCGCCCATCTTTAATGTTTGAAGGGAGATCCTCAGAAACATCTCTGCCAGTAGTCTAGCGGCATGGCAATCTTGGTTGTTCCTCGGCAAGGTTGAACGGAGAAGTTGTAGATATCATTGTGCGCCAACTTTAGCACTGTGTTCTCCGCTATCTGTGCTAATCATTAAAGAAATCAAGAGTGAAGTGGTATATTGATATCTGAATGTAGTTCGTTCTTCGTCATAGATAGCGTTAATATATTTGTGGAACTTTCTCGGGGTAGATCGAAGTCTAATTTATCAGCGAATTCTGTTCTTGAACGCTCATATTAACCCTCAAGATTCATTAAGTTTTAACTGTTGTTTTTGCAGTGTCATGATGTTTCGAATATACCTAAGAGAATTGAGTGATGAGCAAAAATCCAACCCAATACGGGTGTTAAACCCGCGTTTCACCCACAGCGTGGCGCGTGCTACCTCTACACTAGCGCGGCCACCGCTAACCCACCACTCATTTCTCAGTATCTCGCTGTCATAGCTATCATCCACCAATAGTTAGCAGATTCGGTCGCGTGAGCAAATATCACTTTCTAAAGTTGAATTTCTGCTCACAACTCAGTTCGCTCACATTAAACTATCCAAAAACAGCTACACTATAAAATGTCTTGAAAGGCAAGTAATGAAGACACTGATCCATTACCTCTCATCTCATCGCTTACCTATAGAAAGGGCACTTGTAAGAAAAATTTCCGTACAGCAATCAGTGTGGGTATAAAAGGACACAAAAAATTCGCCGAACTTGTAATGGCAAATAGCTATTCACAATTACTACAAAACGGTCGCTCCTTGAGATGGGTTTAGGTGAATAACTCACTCATCCGATAGTCCAACGAGGGCAAAGTACCGTGGCCTACAAAGAAGGAAACGTCAAAAAAGATTGAAAAAACTCGTCGATTATGCAAATGAAGTTTATGTATTGAGATTTCTCTGCTTGGGTTTAGTTTTGCTGAGTGAATTACGTGTCACTTTGACCACGAAGAAAGTGAAATCGCCGAATCATCAACTACTGACCCGCCTTCTTCAGAGCCTGGACGTATATAGTATTAGTCTATTTGAATGATCGGATGGTCTTATTTATATGCTGCCTAGTCACGTTAGAAGATCAAACGAAGAAAGGGCGCGAGATCTCGCGTGATGGTGACGCACTCGTCCTTCCGATTCATTTCGGGGTTTTGGGGCGTTTATCCAAAATGCCTCAAGAGTCTTGCGCGTGGACGTTTTTGATTCCTGCGCCAGGATTGTGACAGTCACATCAAAATCCTTGTTGTTGTGTTTTTGTGCCCTATGTAAACCTAAAGGTTTGGTTTTATCTATTTTAGATTTACTGTCTAGATGTTTCTTTTATGCGGACGAAAAGTGGTCTTCCCGTTTCGCCTATATATTCTTCCCCGCATGTTTTACATGTTAGCAAATAAATTGTGCCTGATCTCATACAATCTCCCTCTTTTCCGTTGGGGCAGATCATACAGTTGTTGGTGTTGCACAATCGATCATAGAGTCTATTGCGGATCAGCTGATGGCGTAGGGTGGGAGGTGGGGTTTCGATAATTACCACGGAATTTTCAAGACCGCATCTTTTCAGGCACCTTTTAACCGCGCTACTAATCTCGTTTGATATAAATGGTAATTTGAAGGGGACTCTATTCAGGTGCGGAGTATTGTTCTTTTGTGACCTAATTCCACTTTTGAATATTCCCTAGTGGCAAATGTTTTGTAGCCGTTGGAAATGGCGATCTTTCGTGCCAAGTCTAATGATTCGTTCCTTTCCTCCTCTCCTGTGCACACACTTTTAGCTGTTCGAAACATGTTTTTAATTAGCGATTTTTTCATGTGTGAAGGATGAAGAGGAGAGGTAATTGACCAAAATGTTCTTGTTACTTGGTTTCGATACCACTTTGTACTATAGCCACTATCCAAAAGCTTTACTTGGGTATTTAGGAATGGAAGCCAGCCCCCGTTTGGACTTTCTCGCGTAAATCTGATATGCTCTGACTGTCCGTTCAACACTTCAAAACATTTGTCCATTTCCTCTTGTGTGGAACAGACAATGAAACAGTCATCTATATATCGGCAGTAGAGCAATGGGCGGTGAACGAGAATTGGAGCTTCCACCTTATACATAAAAGCGATGGCAAGACTAGGTGCTAAGCGTTGACCCATGGCTAACCCCTGAGTTGTGTAAAGTATTTTCCCGACCACGAAAGATTGAACAACTAAGGACATTGTTTTAGGAGGGTCATTAGTTGTTGAATTGTGAAGCCATACATGTTTACTTTTTGTTCATTTTCAGTTAGAAGTTCGAAAATGGCTTGCACTGCAGAGTCATTTGATACGTTTGTATAGAGTGAGCGCAATGCCAAAGATAAGTAAGAAAGTTTTGATATGGGCTAAATATGAAAGTTTGACGCCGTCAATCAAAAAAGACGTAAAAGAGTGATTTCCGTATAAACATCGATAAATCGAAAAATCAAGGCGCTTTAGAGAGATCAAGAGTTACTGTGTTAGGTGGTGTAACGCTTCCGGATGAGGCGCGCTCATTATTAGAATTGGGTCCAAGTTTTGCACCTAGTCAACCCATTTCTAAATTAACCCTGCGCAGGATCGTATGCAGTCTACAAGAACTTCAAAATCAACTGCGCTACAAGGCTAGATTAGAAGGGTTAGGTAATGAAAAACAACCAGGGACACTACCACCCATTCCCTTCCCACAAGCTTTTTACAAGGAAGAAAAACCAAACAGCGAACTCGACCCTACTTTTCGCGTTTTTTCGAACGAAATTCTGCAAATACTCAACCACTTTCGGCATAGAAAAATAAGCTCCAATCTGACACACAAACAAAAACAAGGTTTGTCACAAATCAGGGAGCTCGTAAGATCAAAAACTATCCGTTTGTCCGTAAGTGATAAAGGTGGGGAATTTGTAGTAATTTCAAATCAGCTGGATGTCGATATAACGGAGAAACATCTTCAGGATGTCTCCCTCTATCGCCCATCCTCTGAGAAAGAATATAAACTCCAATGTAAAAAATTAAACAAAGAATGGGTCAACACGGCAAGTGCAGCGGGTTTGGAAACTTCAGTTATTTCTCGACTCAAAAACAATAATCCTATTTGTCCGGTCCTATACCTTCTCGTAAAAACACATAAACTTACATCTATTGATGATCTAGTGTCAACCGATCCATCAACATACAAGGTTAGACCCATCATCAGTTGTATAGGCGGACCAACGGATAGAATAACGTGGTTTCTAAACCTCATTTTTACTCAGGTGCTCAAATTCATACCAACCCACCTACCCAATACAAAAATGTTCCTTGACCACCTACGTTGCGCGAAACCTAACAACTCGCACGTAATGGAGTCATTTGATGTTAGCTCACTCTATACAAACGTATCAAATGACTCTGCAATGCAAGCCATTTTCGAACTTTTAACTGAAAATGAACAAAAAGTAAACATGTATGGCTTCACAATTCAACAACTAATGACCCTCCTAAAACAATGTCTTAGTTGTTCAATCTTTCGGTGGTCGGGAAAATACTTTACACAACTCAGGGGGTTAGCCATGGGTCAACGCTTAGCACCTAGTCTTGCCATCGCTTTTATGTATAAGGTGGAAGCTCCAATTCTCGTTCACCGCCCATTGCTCTACTGCCGATATATAGATGACTGTTTCATTGTCTGTTCCACACAAGAGGAAATGGACAAATGTTTTGAAGTGTTGAACGGACAGTCAGAGCATATCAGATTTACGCGAGAAAGTCCAAACGGGGGCTGGCTTCCATTCCTAAATACCCAAGTAAAGCTTTTGGATAGTGGCTATAGTACAAAGTGGTATCGAAAACCAAGTAACAAGAACATTTTGGTCAATTACCTCTCCTCTCATCCTTCACACATGAAAAAATCGCTAATTAAAAACATGTTTCGAACAGCTAAAAGTGTGTGCACAGGAGAGGAGGAAAGGAACGAATCATTAGACTTGGCACGAAAGATCGCCATTTCCAACGGCTACAAAACATTTGCCACTAGGGAATATTCAAAAAGTGGAATTAGGTCACAAAAGAACAATACTCCGCACCTGAATAGAGTCCCCTTCAAATTACCATTTATATCAAACGAGATTAGTAGCGCGGTTAAAAGGTGCCTGAAAAGATGCGGTCTTGAAAATTCCGTGGTAATTATCGAAACCCCACCTCCCACCCTACGCCATCAGCTGATCCGCAATAGACTCTATGATCGATTGTGCAACACCAACAACTGTATGATCTGCCCCAACGGAAAAGAGGGAGATTGTATGAGATCAGGCACAATTTATTTGCTAACATGTAAAACATGCGGGGAAGAATATATAGGCGAAACGGGAAGACCACTTTTCGTCCGCATAAAAGAACATCTAGACAGTAAATCTAAAATAGATAAAACCAAACCTTTAGGTTTACATAGGGCACAAAAACACAACAACAAGGATTTTGATGTGACTGTCACAATCCTGGCGCAGGAATCAAAAACGTCCACGCGCAAGACTCTTGAGGCATTTTGGATAAACGCCCAAAACCCCGAAATGAATCGGAAGGACGAGTGCGTCACCATCACGCGAGATCTCGCGCCCTTTCTTCGTTTGATCTTCTAACGTGACCTAGGCAGCATATAAATAAGACCATCCGATCATTCAAATAGACTAATACTATATACGTCCAGGCTCTGAAGAAGGCGGGTCGCCGAAACGTCAGCCGAATTTCTACAACTGTTTTATCAACCTCGCGTCAGCTAATCAAGAACTGCAAGCTATTTATCACTGTATTTGTCAAACTATTATTTAACCACTGCGCTACGCGCTCTTCCACGAATGGAGCTAGGAATTAGAGAAGCACTAATAAGAAACCGTAATTTTGTCTACAAGAGCTTTTGTTGTACGATGAAAGTTCAATTAATTCATGAAATTCGTCCGATGTCAAATGGAAAGGAATAGTATGAGGTACTAGAATTTGAACAAAACTTAAGAAAATAAAAAGGTGTTTGTTTACCTGTCACCTCTTTCTTTAATCTGATAATAGATCTTATTCCATATTTCACGTCAGAGTATCAGTTTATCGCTTTCCCATCTTGCAAGCACTTCGTCGTTTTATTTCAATCACTCGACTTTTGAAGGTAGGTGCATGGTTTGTTTGCGGTGGGCCACTAAGAGCATTGTAGAATGGTTTAGACAAAGTTTGACAGTACACAACAACTGTAGCAAAGTGTTATTTGAGTCAGAATGCTTTGGGCGTTGCTTGTGGTCCAATCGACTGTCTTGGGCCCCTCTTAGATATTCAAAATAATCTGGCACATTGTTTTAGACCTTCCAAAAGCTCTGCGTGGCATAAATATTGGAAGGTTTTCTTATATGCTCCATAGTATCCATAAACCATCGACAGTCAGTTACTATGACGAACGCAATATCAAGTGATCCTTTCATCTGTCGTAGATAATAGTTCTTCGGCGACAATGCCACTGCTATCAGATTTGAACCGTAGGGTATGTGTTACTGATGAGGGGTGCGAGTAGCGCCAAAACGTACACAGACCACTCGAACGCCATAGCAGACCTCTCAAAGGGCTTGAAACTTCCATAAGACCATGTTGAATCCTTAAGTGTGGTCTCAAGATAGTCGATTGGAATGTCCTGTTATTCAAGTATCTATATGACCATTTTCCTCCATGTATCATGTGAGTCCCGTACTTTCATCCTGCAAGTTACCTCGTAATCGTACCTGTGGGAGTTTTTGAACTGATATGTATGCTCGGCTGTCACTTACACATTTTCGCCTTTTCATGGATTTTGCTATACTGGTTGGTTTGGTGTAGGATGCTAGGATGTAGCTCTGCCACACTGTCACAGGTCCACATCACAAGCAACCACCAGCTTTGTGAATCAAAGTAAACTTTCCTCCATACAACTTTAGTGCCAATTTGTGGACACAATTTGTGGAATTTGTGAAGAAATGCGAATATTGATTGACCGAAGGATGGTCCAACCAAAGGCTGTGTATGTATTTTCAACACGTTGGGAACCATACAGCTCCTATTAACTCACGGTTCGTGTCGTTGCGCGTCAGAGTTTTACACGGCGCAAGCATAGAAAGTAGAAATTGGGAAAATATTTGGTAAATTAAGTTTAAAAGTACCGTCCAGCTTTTTCGAAAAGGTGTACGTAATCCCTGCGAACTGAATGGAATGCAGTCGCATAGTGTGAATGTGTTCGTAGTTTTTTTGCTTTTTCGCTCAGCAGAGCTTTTCCGCTAGACTATTAGTAACTATTCAACAGCTCGAAAACTGGAAAACATGGTATTAAACCTTACTCATGAGGAGAGCTTTATATTAACCTTTAATAGCAAAAAAGATAACTTTGTGCTCAAGAGCGCAAGTGGCGCAGTGGCTAGAGATGCTTTGCATTGTGCGCGAAGTCATTGGTTCGATGTCGCACTCACAACTCACCATGCTTTCCATTTCCTCGGATTGGTAAATTTCTACCGAACTCGTCTAGGAGCATAAGCATCACTGGCTCAATATCTCTGTAGGCCAGAGCAAGTCATTGTAAAGGTCAGATATGCACGTAATCACCTCAAACGAGTATGTAATTTGAAGACAAGTGCATGGCGCATCCGTCAAGGATTCTTCGACGGCAGTTCTATACTTCTGATTTTCTGCTCTAGGAGTGCGTTGTTTCGCCTCCACCGCAAACGTTTCCTAATCTCATGAAATGGATTTTGAATTTTCAAGCATACTTTATCGGCAAAAGAGTTGTACAAGCAAAATTTTCTTGGAAGGAATGCCTATGTCCCAAAAATTTCTACCTTTCCAAAAGCTGCATACTTGGGAAGGCAAAGCCTTCTAGGCGTTTCTTCGCTTTGTCTTAAAGGTTTTGCAAACGTAGATCTAAAAAGCTCATTTTCAGCATTTTCGTCACCAAAATTTTCCACATATTTTTTGTATCAAAAATATTCTGTTGATAACATTCATCAAACATCCAACAACCTGCGTAAAACAATTTACTTTAGAATTCATGGAGCACTCCTCAAAGATTTTTCGCCGCGAACAGCTTTATTCTTTTAATGTATTGCTTTAGGAGTGCGTTGTTTCGACTCCACCGCGAACTCTGTTCAATCTTATGAAATGGATTTGTATTCTATGCATACTTCACCGACACGAAAAGATTAAATATGGCTGGAGAGAGTCCTATAAGCAAATTTCCTCCAAAAAAATTCCTCTTTTTGAAGAATCGCAAAAATTCCTCTCTTTTGAAGAAAGTGCATACCTGGGAAGACAAAGCCTTTTAGCTGTTCTTTTATCTTTATTTCGGAGATTTTGCAAACGTAGATCTAGAAGGCCAATTTTCTGCATTTTCGCTACCAAAATTCCTATTTCTTTGATGTCATGAATATTTTGTCGAAAATGTTTATTGATCGGTCAAAATCTTGGGCAATCACGTTGCAAAAACATGCTAATATCTGTCCACTCAGAACGTTTGTACCCTTTTTCACAGCACTAGTCTATAGCCTTTTCGATCCAGCTCTCTTCTATTCGTCACACATAATTGCGTGCCCTTCAATCACGTCATAAGATTAGTCAGGGACAGTTCATTAAAGTTATCTAGCTCCTTCCATGTGAGCATGAGGTCGCTTTCATACCTGTTTGTCCTGATCAAAGGCCGCAGTTCTGGGTGAGTGTCTGCGACTAATGTATTGTCTTCCATGCTGTCATCAGCTTCATCACCGATCTCCCTTTCGGCACTGCGGGTATTCTATGCAGAAGATGAATTACTCACATGGGTAGGGAGGAATGATAACCATCGGAAGCAGATAGCAGATCAGATCTCTCATGTAGTTATGGGCAGCCGCAACCGGCTAGAGATGATTCTGTTGAAGTTATACGAAGAGGCTGGACCGACAAAGTACAATAGTTCGTCTTGAGCATAATCAACTAAAAAGGGCAGCACCCTTGTCCAGTGACAAATGCTGCCTTGATAAATGGTGTTAATAGGGCAATACAAGATGATAAGAATACTTATGGCCCTTAAAGGATAAATGGATAAAGGATAAAGCTTTAAGTGTTGATCAATCCCTAGAGGACAGGTCATGCATTCGTCTTCAATTTTTAACTTGGGTGAGGTGATTTAATACACATCTGGCCTTCACAAAAACTCACAGTGGCCTCTCGCTAAACCGAGTCAGTGCTGCTTATGCTCTCAGACAAGTCCGTGACCAGTCCGGTACCAATATACCGATCCCGGAGGGATGGATGGCTTGGTAAGCCATGAGCGTGAGATCAAACCATCAACCTTCTGTGCGACGCAGAGCACCTATTGCCACTGCGCCACATGCTCTCTGGCTGAACGGTTAGAATAAAGTAATTTCTGTATCATATAAAGCTCCTAACTCCTGAAATACGCTGATAGTGGAAAATTGAGGAAAGTCTAGTGGCATCGCATGCAGTGTACAACACTATTCTTGGCATACTATCCATTGCTCTGTAATTTATATCGCAATGATGATTTTGAGGTATATGTCATGAGATTATATCACAAAATGGGAGATTTATCTCGTAATATTCCGTTCAGAAGTATAAACTGTTGATATAATTCAAAATTTGACGATATTATGTTGATTATTGATTATTGACGGCTACTCGTAACAATGAACAGAGGTGATTGCTCTTGATATAGGAAATGAATGATAAACGTGAGTGAAATGTGGATTAATGTAAATAAGAAAGCATGAAATCGTTTCATAAGAGCCCGAATTATGATTTTTTCGTAAGCATCTGGGTTTCCCTTCCAAAAAAATATGCTGTTTAGAAAAAAGCACTGGCAGAATTTCCAAGCTTGCGGCGATGCAACGACATTCATATAGAGTTCAAGTGGATTCATAAAAAGTTTTCACTCATAAGACGGTAGAGCAAAGTATTTTTTGCAGCTCTGTAGAAGTTTCAACTTTTAAAATCTTCTAGTTCCAAAAATTTCACCGAATCATCGCTGAAATCGCATCGCATTACAATGTGTAGTACCACTTTGAAGAACATTTCGTTGTTTTCTGATTGTTTTGACATGTTCCAAACAAGTATAATCTTATTGAAGTTTCCTTTATCACATTTTCTTCGTTACTCACGATTAAAGTCTCTTTAGTAATGATAGATTTCAAATCTTATTGGAAAGCTACCACAATGTCATTGTAACGAGCTTGGCTCGCCGCGCGCCGCGCACAAATTCAACATGGTTCCCAACGTGTTAAAATGTCATTGAAGGCTGTTTTTTCTTCCGTTATAGTAATCATTGATAATTTCTGAGTTATCCTATACCTTAAGCGTGGACCAAAAATGATAATACTTCTGTAATCCAGATATATGCGGTAGATGCATTAGGTTTGTTTTTGTCTATTTTGCGTCGAATTGAGTCCGAATGAGCACTTCGTTGATTCGCAACAGAATGCTAGAATCAAATGATTGGAGCCTCGATAAACCGTGTATTTTGGTTGCGTTGTGGAAACTTGACAGGCGGTTAAACATGTGCCTATGTCAAACCTTAACCGGTGTCGAGCTTTCTGAAGTATCTGTACATGCCCAATAGCTATTACGAAGCATTAAATGAGCTTTAGCGCTCCCCATATCTGCTGAGAGAGCAAAGCCACTTTTTGCAAAAGACGTAAGCATAAAAAAGGATGAGGCTTTTACTCCACTAATGACCAAACGGATCTTTCGATGATTAATGGAGCCGCTTGCAATAGGAATAATCTAAGTGGGTTGTCGTGAACCTGCACAAGTTCTGTTTGTTTTTATCTTTCTTTTGTTGACGTTTTGTCATATGTTTAATGTAAGTAATCATGAGTTTTCCAACAACCTCGTTTTATGAGAGACTACAAATTTATGTAAATAAAAAACTGCTCAAATTCCGACTAGAAGTTAGACCACACATCTGGTAGGATGCAAGTAATCCTAAAAAGCATTTTATAAAATCAAATGCCGTTGATTCAGAAGTGCGATTCGAACTTAAACGGATGACACTGGCGGCATTCACGAGTATGCTTCTCACATGCGTTGTATCTCGTAAGTATCTTTGTCATTATGCAAATATTTAATTAACTGACATTCTCAAGCTATTAGTGCTGGAATTATCTGCACTCAGCTTGATTAGCATAACGCAAAAACCGGTGTTACTTGTCAACCTATCGACCATTAGAGCACCCACTCCAGACACAGAGGTTTAGCTAACCGTTCAGCGCAAAATCTGATAAGTATACAGTATAACATCGAGATCATTTTTACAAGATCGGATTTCTATCAATCTCAGCATCAATTAGTTTTTACTATTTTTCCGTACAAGCAAGCAAAAGGTTGTCCTGAGCTATTTGATTCTAACAGCTGACTGCGGACTTCGCCTTCTTCAGACTAAGGACAGATCAAGTCTAGGGAAAATGGAATGAGCCTAAAGATCAGCTGTTGTGAATAAATTACGCACTAACAACCTCGTGCTTCTACGTCAAGAAAAACAGAAGAATGATTTTGATTTCTTTTTCCAGATGTCAAGCATAAAGACGGTTGGTTTCGAAAAAAGCTCACTTTTGATATTGTTGGCAAGCTCTTAAAACTTTCTCCCATTTTTAAATTACAGATAGTAACATCTCCACAGACGTAAGTCCTTTCCCATTATCCGATTCCTATACTATCGCACTGGAATTTTAGATGACGTTGTTTATTGGTAAAGCAATTTGAGGCATTAATAGGTTATGTGACAATGATTAGCTAGTTTCAGGCCAAAAATGAGCAACGAAAACACAAAGGTATGCGCTCTATCGTGGAGAAATTTGGACGGCTATTTCGTGGTAAGCAACCCTACAATTTTTTTCATTATAAAGAAAATTCCCGATGTCTCATCAATATTGGATTCTTTTCTGTTAGACGGCGACAAATGAATATTCTTTCATTTGCTGGACAAAAACTTTTCATAAGAATGTTAGTAATCACTTGAAAACTTAAATCTCTGGCTAGCTCCCTACGTGGCCTTTTTTGACAAAGACATTCTTACAACGCTGTAGCATATAAAATAAAATTATGTATCACACCCGCTGTGCGCTTTCATTTTTATCCACGTATAATTCGCTGAGAACACGAAAAGCATATAAACATGTAGAGAAAATTTCGTAGTATCTGAGTCACTCGTTTTATCTTGAACTTCTTTTGAAGAGGAGAAAAAATTTGCAAGTGGATGACAAGTTGCAACTCACATGTCTAAGCTGTCAAGTCATCGGTCGTTTGTCCACCCTAACGCTTAGATTAGCCGCTAAACAAGCTCGACAAATATGTCCTGATTGTACTATTCTTGCTACTCGATCGTATTTTCCCTGCTACACTGCAGTGAAGCGGTCTTTCAAGAAAATAAGCACGCGTTGGAATTATTGAAACTTCTGCTATCGAATGATTACTGATTCTCTAAAGAAAGAGCTTTGTTTGGCAACGTGTTAAGCACAAATCTTTTCTTGCTCTACAGCATTATCAAAGAGCTTTTTCAAAAAACAAGCAAATTTTTGTGTTCTGCGAGACATCTGCTATCAAGGGATTATGATTAGCAGTTTAAGGAAGGTGTTTTGTCCAGTGAAATACAAGCAAGATCAGAGAAAAAACGCGTCGTCATGTGAAACATAATTTTATTTTGAATTTTACAGCATTACGAAAGAATGTTTTGAAAAATTAGCCATGTAGGCGTTAGCCACAGATTTAAGCTTTCGAATGATTGCTAACAATCCTATGAAAGATTATTATCCATCGAGTGGGTCGAATATTCATTTGCAGCCATATAACAGAAGAATACCCAATATTGTCTTTCGGAACACAAAACTGTGATAACGTACAAGAAATTCCCCAGTTTTTGCATGATCTAACGTGACATATTGTGCAATGATAGCACATCTTTCATCCGATTAGTCTCTTCACACGAAGAATCTACACAAGTCTTTGGACTTATATGGCTACTGCTTGAAGATCTTTGTGTTCCATATGAACGTAGTTGAGTACACCATTGGTTGGCTTCCTCTGGAAACCTAGAACAGCCATGCGAGGGTCTTTTTCATCACAACTCATTGTGTATCGAGAAGAATGACGCTGGTAGAGAGTTGTGGTCCCATAAATTATTTTGAACAAATGGCGTTATTTCGTCAACCTAAAGCAAGGCCTCGCTGAGAAGTACAACTACAAGGTTGAAGTCAAGTTCATCAACCACAAGAAACACTACGCTAGGCGAGAGGTGTTGGAAAAGGAAACGAAACTGGTGGTGCACAAGAACAAATGCAAGGGCCTCAATTTCCATCTAAAACAGAAGATCAAACGCATCCAAGGCACAGACAAGTACTTCGTGGTTTGGTACATCACCGAAACATCCTGGAGAATAAACATCCGTGCAGGCAAGAAGGACCATATTGAGAACTTCTTCAACAGATCGCCCCACTGCACGTGCGCGAGCTCGAGGAACCAGATGACGAAGGCAATGAAGATGCGTATTGATGTGATCACAACTCTCCAAAAGGGCTGGGAAAATTTTTCTTAGATTGTACTGATTTGATCTTCCAAATGCAGAACGAGCTTTCTTTACTCGGTACGAAGTTCACCCAACGATCATGTGTGTATGCATTGCACAGATGAAAAGACAGTGTCTAACTTAGCTCGGAAAGAGTCACCACAGAATAATCCCTATTCGTCAGATTACAAAACTTGTGTATTGATCGAGTCACTGATCGATAACCATTGTCGGATCAATTCAGTCATCGTTCACTAATACGTCTATGAAGATCCTATGATTAAGCATCTTTTAAATAAGATGATGTTTCCAATCAATGTCCACCATTTTCAGTCGCTGCCGACAAGCATTTCAGTTAATCAACTGAGAAAATTGCCGCGTGATTTCTGAGTATTTTACGTTATGCCAACATATATCGGTGACCAACTAAAAACAAATGCCAGAAATAATCATATAGAACTTACGCAGGCCTCTAGTAAGTTTGAAAGTTTTTCAATAGTAGTAACGCGCGTTCTTTAGGTAACAAAGCCAGTGAGCCGTCGTCTCACATCGATAAAACAAAGATGGCTGATGAGAATTCGTTATCGACTGCCGTTGAAGAGAGACTTCATGAGGCATCGAACTCATCTGGTATGATGGAGATTTCGTTGTCGACTGCAGTTGGAGAAAGACATCCTGTTGTATCGAACTCATCTGGTATGATGGAGATTTCGTTGTCGACTGTGGTTGAAGAAAGACATCCTGTTGTATCGAACTCGTTCATTACGATAGCAGTGCCGTCGGCGTTGGCAGTGCAACGATCCAGAGAACGACTGCGCCGTCGCATACAACGTCACAATACACCACAATCACCATCGCGTCGAAGCTGCGCTTACAAATTCGGAGCACCAGATGGAATCCACCGTCGCGAAATAGTGGAAATATTTGAGCCACGTGACCCGTTGCCTCAAGACGCAGTACCTTACGGCACCACATATACATTGTACAGTCCAGTTCACCTTAGCAACAATAAAATCTGAGTGAAGACCACGTCATATTATATTTCAAAAAGATTATACATATTGTAATCGCATTGAGATATCAAGAACATGAATTGTGGTCGAACGCGCTCATTATTGTGTTGCTAAGAAGAATGATAAATTCAGTCAACTGAAAAGATTGTCTGCCCATGTTCATGAAGCTGCTGATATAGCTTTCCGTTCAAACCAAGCTATCAAAGCTATGAATTTCTTTCCCTTCGTCACGTTTCAAAACTGATCAAGACTAAATTGTATGCAGTGTATTTAGTTTAAAAATTTCATGAGCTAACATAAATTCATAGAGATGAAATTCAATCATGTTGCGTCAAACGGAACTGTGATATTCTGCCGCAAAAGCTGCTTGCTTTATAAGGCAGTCCTGGAGTTATCAATGTGAAATGTAAAATATTTTAGACGGACTTAGTTAGGTAAAAAATATTTTGAATTCCGATACGCAGGTGAGTGTCAAGTATATTCGTCATGTCAACTACCAAGTCCGGTGAGGAATGCTTCTTCCTTAGCGATCTATGGACAGACGTTTTCCTACTACAGCGAATCTTGTTACATGCCCCTTCTTTCACAGCTATTGTCCGAATCTCAGTGCTCTCTTCCAATTTCTTGACTGTCGTTTCGGCTGCTGCTTGAAGGTTTTTTTTCTCGTCATGAGTGTTGTTAAGTTCTGGCAAAACACATCTTTCGTGATTTTCTGGGATAGCCAGGCAAGAGTGTTTGCACGTGGTTTGAAGGAATGCCTTGTGTCCAAACATGTCTTTTACAATTACCCAGTCTGGTCGGAAGCTCGGTGAGCAAGCCAGGCCGTAGGCGAACCAGAAACGCCTACGTGATGGTCAGCATTGCTACCACTGAGCAGCCGCACCTGTTAATGAAGCAGATACATCAAAGTTGATGCACTAATAAAGCAATCAACATGACCAGGTATGAGCGATTGAATGAATTATAAAACCAATGTTATATCACACAATTCTGACTCAACTCAGAAAAGACAAGTTCAAACGGAGCGTATTAGGCGAGATGAGTGAGAAGAAATGGGTCCACAGCTGAGTAGAAATCTTGGCGAAAGGTTGCAAAATTAACTCCTAAGGGACCACGTGTGCCAAAACAGTATACGACGTTTGAAGGCCTTTCTTGCTTAATAAAAGTTTTCTCTCAGACATTTGGCAATCATACGATAGCTCAAATATCTATGTACAGTTTTATGTAAAACTTCTTACTACCTTGTAGCAGCGAAAATAAAAATATGTTTTGCGCTCAGTTTTCTTCACTTGCTTGGCTAAAACTCCGATATGGCTGTTCACTAAATTTTTATTACTCATTATATAGCCCAAATCTCGAGAATTTTGATCATGTAATTGGTTTTTAAAATTATTGTCGTAGAAAGATGTGAGAGCGGAAAGAAGATTGCATTTCACTCCTAAAATGTCGCCCCGCCGCTAGGATGTCATAGGTGGTTTATTGATAATTATAGATATAGTTTATACGTCAGCGACATCTTATCGTAGAACAAGGAATGATTTATTACATATGAAATCTTTATAAAGGTTTTCTGATATAAAAAGCGACGACTACCTCTTTTGAAATCCTTCATTTTTCAGTGGTGATACCGTTTCCTTGTAAAAAATAAACTTTCAACCCTTTGTTGTGTATTTGTACTAATGTTTTGGAAGAACGTGGCCTGAGAGCACATCTTGTACAAGTAAACACCTTCAATAGAGGCCAATGTGGATCTGGTTGTAGAGTGTAGCTGGAGTAAGCGTAGGAAGAGCACGCATTCGTCATTGCAGAAAACACTGTATTTCCCCTATTAACACCATAATGAGAAATTTCTAGACATTATACTAGTCATTCGATAGCTTAGACATCGAAGAGTTGAAAAGTGTATTTTTTTTGAAAGGCCTTTATATTACGCTACAACAGTAAAACGAAAGTTTTATTTCACACTCAAGCATTTTTCGCTGAGCAAAGCTTATTCTCAAAACAACATTCACTAATTATTCGATAGGACGAATTTCGAGAAATTTAATAGTGTTTCTGTTTTTTCGGAGAAATTTTTTATTGGGCTGTAACAATGAA